>CAUYRH010153956.1:0-20794 GCA_963574655.1 Perodicticus potto | reverse complement strand
CACAGCAACCTTCAACTCCTGGGCACAAGTGAGTCTCTTGCCTCTGCCTCCCAAGTAGCTGGGACTACAGGCGCCTGCCACAATGCCCAGCCATTTTTTGGTTGCAGCCGTCATTGTTGTTTGGCGGGCCTGGGCTGGATTCAAACCCGCCAGCTCAGGTGTACATGGCTGGCACCTTAGCCCGTTGAGCCACAGGCGCCGAGCCGCTTGATGTGCTTCTGCTGAAGGTATTCTGTCTATTGCTTGTGGTCCTCTCCCTTGGGGTGCATCCATTTTCTCCATACAAACTGGTAACAGGAAGATCCATATGTTTAAAGATTTTACCTGTGATATTGAAAATTCTGATTCAAATCATCCCTAAAATGTACATATAATAAGTATAACATATTCTAATTTTAGGGAGGGCTAGAAGCTATAGATATAGATTCAACTAAAGGTGTTCCGGGGACTTTGGGGTTCTGGCTATGCCTTACCTTTTTAGTTTTTTAAGCATTATGTTATTGACAGGTAATACATGACCCGAAGCTTTGTTTTTACAAGTTTTCCAATAACGCCAACTTAAAATAGTAATTCTTTTCCTGAGTAATAGTTTCATGAAGGAATTTAGCTAAATCTGTTTGAGATCATCTGATGCCATTAATCAGGTGTCTTGAGTGTCAAAGATGATCTGAGTAAAAGTTACAATCTTTGTCCAATCTTTTCAGGGGCTACATGTAGAAGTTTTACAACAGCTTCTTTGAACTCCTTCAGTAAATATCCTTCGAAGATTTACATAGGATCTTAATCTTGATTTAAGGCTGCCTTATTTTGACATATCCATTAGAATATTTTCTTTAGCTTTCATATTTTTTTGTAACATGGTCCTCAACCAGTATAAAAGTTATCTCTCTAGGTAGTAGAAATGTAGCTAAGAATTCCTTAACTTACTGTCCATTCCTGATGGAGTTTCCAGCAAAGGGGGAGTCTCCTTTTCTGGCCGAAAACTGCACACACACACACACACAAAAAAAAAAAATCCCAAAGTCATCTATTACTCTCAGAGTTCACCTGCTATCTCTATGCAAGTTTCATCTCTGGTCTCTGGCTAATTGACAAGGTCTAGTAAATACAATAAGTTCAGCCACATGATTACACCTCAGATAGGAAACTGCTATATCCTAATAGTAAGCTTAAATTAGTGATAGTATATACTACTTAATAACCTCCAGTATCAGTTTTCAGGACGACTGATCAATAAATAACACTGGGTCAAGATAATCAATGGGAGTCTCTAGTTGATCCAAACAATGTACAGACCATTCCCTAACTGAGGAAATAAGAACTAATGTTCTTGTTAGTGGAGTGTTTATGGAGTTTTGTAGCAGTGAATAACATAAATGTGAGAATGAGTGAATAACAGAGTCTTATTGTGAGAGGAAGACAATAATAGAGTCTCATAAGTGGGTAATTGGCTGAAAAGTGTTGCAAAAGTTCTCAGTAAGAAGTAATGTCTGTACTGCACAAGGAAGCATGGGGCTAGCAGGGAATCTAGGACCAATTCATCAGAGGCATAACATCAACAAGTTTTATGGGGATAGTTATTGCCCTAAAACAAATGAAATAAACTTTTGCAAGTAGGCCAAGGGAAAGCTATGTAGTAAACAATGGGTATTTTTATGTTCTTTATGAAGGTGAGCTAAATCCCGAGGACTTGCCCAAATCTCTCATGCATAAATAAATAAAATGGACTTTATAGGGAAAGAAGATGTTGAAGCCCTTAATGTTAAAGAGGCTTTCTGTCATTGGCCTCTTGAAGTAGAGTGTGTTACCGAGGACTTAGTTCATAAAGAGATATTGCAATCTCAGAAAAATTTAGTATCCACTATATACAATATTATATACAATTATATCAATTATATACAATATCAACCTATAAATATTCTATTAGCATTTTTAGGGCTATAGAATGATATTAAATAATCTTCAGTTTATCAGGAGAGACTACTTTGTTCTTTTTTTTCTCTGACAATACATGTCATGATCTAAAGAATGAACACTTTGGGAAAATTGTCATTTATTCTTTGAAACTTTATGCTCCTTCTCTGCTAATGCTAAGAGCAAAATTTTAAAGGATTTCCTTGTTTTTTGAACAAAAAAGAAGATCAGTACATGCTCTCACATAACTCAATCACAAGAGAAATTTAAATCTTAATTATCTTGATTTTAGACTTAGGAAAAGTAGGAGAGGTATTCGATGAATCTCTTGAGCATGACTGTCCAAGTATTTTGTGTCCTGTCCAGGAGGAGGTAGAAAGGGGTTAATTTTCCTATTTTTTAGGGGCACACTAAAAATTAGAGCAAAAAATTGCTCTAAAAATCTATAAAATTTAGAGCAAAGATAAACTATAGTAAATTAAGTTTCTTCTGATGACAGAATGGCTAGTTACTATCAGTAAAAGAAGAATAACAAATTTGTTGATGGTCCTGAGATCTTGAACAAATTGATATCTTCAATCACTTGATTTTTTTACTAGTAGAAAGGGAATTTTTTAAGAGTATGAGCAGATCTTCGGATATAAGGCTTTCAACTACAGGCTTAGACCACTCTTTTGCTTTTGGCTTTAAGGGGCATTGGGGATATTGGAAAGACTGTTTGGCAGTTTGGTAGACTCTGCCCAAATTTTAATAGGTTCTGTTATAACTATTTCCTGTGTTACTGAAAAGTCCAGTGCAAACTGACAGCATCTGCCTCCCAATGGAAACCTGGAAATCTGACTTCCTCTGGCAGGTAGAAACAGTGATTTCTCTGTCTGGATCACTACTAAGTTCTGAAAATGGCAACAAAATGAAGACAGAAGAAATTAATTCAGTTTTATTGATGACCCACAGTAAAGTTTGTCCAAGTGGACAGAGGTCTTGTGAGAACTTGAAATTCAACATACTATGAGACTCATTAAAAGCAAAAGTTCTACACTGTAGTTTAAAAAAAAAAAAGAAGAAGGAGAAAAGAAACAGAAAGACAAACAAAACTTTTAAGCAGCATAACACAAAACAGTAACACAAAAGACCGTAAATAGAAACTTTTTAGAATGGCCTGAGTCAACCAACCATGCCAGACAGATGGGAACCAATAACCGAAACCAGGTCAACTGAAAATAAATAGCCAAGGAACTTAACGCAAAGTGAGCAGAGTTCAGATCAGAAGTGGAGTTACCACCAGACAAGAGGAGTCTTTGTGAGTACTCCATCTGGCTGAAGGTCAGGGTCCAGGATGGCAGGCAATGAAGACCATGTCTGAGAACCTCAAAATACATACATACATACATACATACATGCATACATATATATTATGAAAATGAGTAAAGACAACTGAAATGAGAACAAATGAAAAGATATTTATTTAAAGGGACCAATAGAAAGGAAGTCAGCCACTCCCGTTGGTATTTAAATAACAAAGACTCAAAGTCAGGGAGGAAAGTGTGAGAACTTTAAGGGTAGAAAAATTTTGCCTAATTGTAGACCGTTGGTGGGGAGAAGCTCTATGCTGCCTAACTAGAAGCAGAGGTATGTAGGTGATCAGTTCTGTGGTTGCTCCTAAATTGAAAGCAAAGGCAAAAATTAGGGAAGCCAGCTGGCTTTTCTTGACCAACCACTGGCTGTGTCGGAATGACTACTGTAGAAGTGCTAGTCTGACTTCTCTGCTGATTGCAGTAGAGTTTGGATGCCTTGATATAAAGAAAAAAGTTGGTATTTCATGTGGGGTAGGAAACAGATCTTCTGACCTTTGCCTATCTCTACATTCAACCTCTCAAATCCTTCATGGACTCGACGAAAACGTATATTGTGATTGTTTCATTGTTGTTGCATTGGCTTCATAATAAATTATTAAAAACAAAGTATATAATAAAAAAACGGTTTTCTCCTGTTCTACGTATATTAACTTGCAAGGAAGATGAAACCCAGTGACATATTTCACCATATTTTGTGGGCTTCCCATCTCTGCACTCATTATTTAGAAGTTTAAATGTTTACTGTGGTGTGTGAGAGGCCTGGAAAACAAAATTGCCTAAAATATCCTCTGAGCTATTCCTCAGAATTTAGTTTGTAGCTATGGGAAATAAGATTAAAAAAATATTTAAAAACTCCTGGGAGAAAATCAGAAAGAGCAATAACAGAATATCCGTACAAGGTGCATTAAAAATTGTTATAAGGTTAGAGAGACCAAGTCTTCAAATAGGGAAAAGAGTAGAGAGAAAAGAGAGTATGATTTCCAATTGTTGGCTGGTGCTGGTGTTTAGATGCAATAAAAAATAAAATCTAACTTCTCAATTAGTTTATTTGAAGAATAAGAAAATCATTATCTGTCTGTCTCCAGAAGACAAGCAAACATGATGCCTGAACTTTAGAGAAAATAATTTGAAATGCACCTCACATCAATTTGATATGATTATTTTTCTGGGTAGGGAAGTAGTAACTAGATAGCAGCTCAATGAAACAAAAATAGAATTTTTATCATTCTTTGTATTGATTGCATTTTACTAATTTTAACTGCATGCTAATAGTATATCTAAATATTGAATACATTTTATAAATGTACAAATGTTCTTGTTATTAAAAAGAATATTATGTAAATTATTTTTTATTCACTCTTTTGTATTTATAGCTATGAAAAGAAATTTTTCTTTATTTTTATTTTTTTAAACTTTGTCTGTAGCAAAATGCCTGGAACTATTTTATAATATTCTCTATAAACATTTTCTCTATCCACTAATTACTATCATACTCTTCCTGAACACATTCTGTTTCCTTTATCTTTCTGTTTAAATTCCATTACAGAAAATTCCTTTAACTTTATCCCACATAAATATTATTATAATACTTCTAATGTATTTTTATGTTACTGCTTGGTTAATTGTGTAATTTAGAGCAATCTAAATGATTTTATGAAGTTTTAAATATTGCTCTTCATTGCATAAGAAAAACCTATTCAGCATTTCTAAAAGCAAATTTTGTATGCAAGAGTCCTCAGATTCAAAGGGAACATATTATAACACCATTTTTAAGTCCATTTACACCGTCTATTGTAAAATTAATTTTGCTAATTGAAAAATGACTCCTATCTTTAGTAAATGCTGTGCTGTGACCAACATCTATTGAAGCATGGGAAAATGTCTTACTAACATCTTTATATTTTGATTGCAACTTTTGTTAATGTGAACCATGGCTGATCCTGAGCTCTAGAGGGCAGCATCAAATATACACTGAAAAGTGCTGGACTGTTGCACCCCACACAGGGAAGAGTTTCCAGCTTTGTCACTGCTAAAGGTTAGGTATCCTAGTCTACTTTTTGAGGAGATTAGATTTCTCTTCTTATTATTGCTAACTCATGTTTTAATAGAACCATACCTCTGTGAATATACTCAGAAGTAATCAAAATATGACAAATGTACTTTTTTGTTTTAAAGAATACAGTAATAACTAAGCCAACAAACACTTTAGCAGTAAGGCAAGAAACAGCAAATTTAAAGCACATGTACAAGCCCCATAAATTAGACATAATCAATTCTCAAGCTTCTCAAAAGATCTAACACCAAAGCGTGTTATTTTTTGAAAGATAGCTGAGCTCATGTTTGTTAACAAAGTATACAAAGTTATTTCACTGCGCACTACATGAATTAGGAAGGATCAACCAGAGTCTATATCAAAAGTGCTGGTTTATCAGTTAGCATGTCAAATTGACTATCCAGATATAAACAAAGCTGATATTCCACGTGGGGCAGGAAAATTAGAGATCTGTTGGACTTCAGGGTGAAGAGGCTCTTTTACAGGTTGGCTTTGCACCAAAATATTTTCAAATGCCTCCATGGAAAATAACTGGCAAAATAATAACCCATCATGGAAATGGAGGGAATCAGGGATAGTCTGGTTTCTGAGAAAAAAAAAAAACGCCTGTGAAATTATACCACATTTCATTGCAGCGTTAGTCACAATGGCCAAGATGTACAATCAACTTAAGTGTCCTTCAACGGATGAATGGATCAAGAAATGGGATCAATATATTTTGTTCTACATACAAAATAAAATATATTTCAGCTCTGCAAAGGAAATCCTGTTATTTGCAGCCATACTATGAAACTGAGGCCATTATTTTAAGTAACATAAATTAGCCACAGATAGACAAATACAGCATGATCTCACTTTCATGTGAAAGATAAAAAAGTTGTGCTCAGCAGAGCAGAATGGTGACTACCAGGAATTTGAGAGGCAGGTGGTTGAGGAGACTCTGTTCAAAGGCCACAAAGTTTAGAGAACAGGAATAAGCTCAAGACATTGGTTGCGTAATATAGTAAGTATAGTTAATAACAATATATTGTACACATATTACTAAAAATTGCTGACAAATTTTAAGAATTCTCACCACAAAAATATAATAATGTGTGAAGTAATACATATGCCAATAGCTTTACTTAGGCCTTCCATAATGCATATACATTTCAAAACATCATGTTGTGCATGATTAATAAATACAATTTTTAATTTGTCAATTAAAAAATAAATGAAAGAAATTATATCACATGAGGACACTGTTAACTTTCCACTTAGTTTCAAGTTATTTTTACTTTTGGGGGGGTAGGACTTCAATATCTATACTGGAAAATGGAAGCTAATGATACTCTTCTCCTCTGAGAGCTTTAAGAAAAATGTATTCATGATATGCGTATTATCTTAGTGTTGGCACCCAAATACTTAGATTCCTAATCTTACCTCTATGGCGTATTTTAATAGAAGATGCTCCTATGGAACAGAAGTTTAAAAATAATGCAATCATATATGTCCAGATTCATATATGTATAATATTTTATAAATTTATATGCATATACCACATATACCTAACATAATCTCCTCTCTGGTTTTCCATGTCTAAATTTCAATAATAGGAAATTTATTTAACATTAATTAGTTCATGTGTTAGCTTCCCATGCTGCCATAATGAAGTTCTACAACCTGGGTAGCTGTGGTTTACACAAGCGAAACTTACTGTCTCAGTGTTCTGGAGGCAGGAATTATCTGACATCAAAGGATCCACAAAGGTTGATTCCTTCTGAGGAATCTGCTAGGGAGAGTCCATCCCCCCCTCATCGTTTCCGGTACCCTTGGGTGTTCCTTCACTTGGAGTAGCATTCCTCTGTTTCTTCACATCACATCTCCCACTTTCCCCTTTAATGACATCTGAAAGGGTGAATTAGGGCCAGACTGAATTAGGGCCAGTTCTTGTAAGTTTGTCTTAACTTGAACATTTGCAAAGACCTTAACTCTAAGTAAGTTCACACCATGCAGGTAGAGGGTGTACGTGTATCTGTTGTGGTGACACAATTCAACTTATAACACTTCATCAATACGAGCATGTTAGCAATTATATACATGATAAAGATATAAGAAATAGGTTATATTTACATTTAAAATTTATTTCTTCCTCTACTTTACATTTGGATTTAAATTTGAAAGATTCAGAAATGATTTCAGTATCTTTATGCAGTTACATTTAGACAAGAAAAATAAGTAACTACATTAATAACACATATACTTTCTTACATTTTTAGCAACAAATTAAAGTTCTCTAAGGTTCTTAATTGTTGTTAATATATAGTTAAGAAATGGAAAACATAGAAAAGTATTGTGACTTTGACCATTACTGTAACAACTGTTCACATTCTTTCCCAGATATTTTCCTGCTTGAGAATTCTAGACAAAATGCCTGACATCTACCTTAAGATACAAAGTTCATGTTAGCTGAATTGCAAGAAGTACAAACAAAAATAAAGTCCACTGGGTTGAAGGTTGTAATAAGATTCAAGAGATCATGTTATTACTGAAAGCAAAGACCTGGAAGGGACAAGAGAGGCTATGAATTCCATGGCCCATAAGTAAAATATCCTATTTTGTTAGGTATCTATCATTTTCTTTTCTTTATTTTTGAGAGCAAAAAATCAGGCCCTGAATAGTTCAATTTATCAGTCCCTGATCCAAAATAATTACAAAATGAAAGAAGACTTTGGAAATTCAGAGAGAAGAAAGTTACACATCTCCAGTGAAGCCTAGGGAATACCTTTGAAAGTCATACAAGTAAATCTACTTTTTTGAGACATAAGTAAAACACATTTTCCCTAAAAGTGTACATACATATATATATTTCACATGCGAGAGTCTAAAAAATTAGCAATGAGAAAATGTTATCCAAAGAGTTAAGTTTTATAAAACTTCTATATGAATGCAAAATAGGAAAATGTTTATCTGAATACAAAATTTAAAAAAGAACAATAGTGACCTGTATGTATTGCTATTATTGTATTACCAAGCTTTATTTGTTAATTATCTGGATTAGTGTGCGTGTATCTCAAAACATCACACTATATCTCATACATATGTATAGGGTATACATTTATTATTTGTCAATTAAAAAGAATTTTAATAAAAAGAACTTGGTCTCACAAGCTCACCTTGTGGATTGATTAGTAATAAAGCGCCTACTTTGTGCCAGCCATGAAGTTAAAACAAACAAAAAAATAATTAAGTAAACTCAATCATCAACTAGTCCAAAGTAATCAACAATAACGTTTTACGCACGTCAATGTATTATATTTTCTATGCAATCTCATCAGGAAAACATTTTTGCTAATACATTTTTAGATTGCCTTACATTCTACTTTTCAGTAGGTAATCAGCCAAGTGTGAAATGTAGAGAGCAGAGGTATAATTTCAGAAATTGGGCAGTTCCGAACTGTGAGGAACACGCGGCATGACCGTGCATACTGGTGCTTGCAGCCAGCTGAAGATAAAGTCTATTGAAATGTATTGTTTGTGCTCTCTCCCATAAATAAAATATATGTTACTTTCAGTATCATGTATACAGAAGTAGTAATTTGGTAAATTTCAATATATTAAATAATATGTCTTATATTGTATAATTAATGATTACAACTATGAAAGCATTATATATTCTATACACATATATATGTTTTAAATTATTCACCCCAAGATAGTGATATCAATAACAGATAGTGCTATCAATATCATAGACATGACAGATTTTAGTATGTGAAATGTATAGCGTAGATAAATCTATGATATCTTATGAAGTGTGTTTACTGGAATTTCTGTGGTTGCTTTTAAACTAGATTAGAGCTAGGCAGGTTTTTTCTTAAAGAGCAATGTATCTATGCTTTAGGATTTATGGGACAAATGGTAAAATCTAAACTGTTGTGTCAGGACCTTATAAAATTATTTAAAATGTCACCATTTATAAATCTAAAAAAAAGAAAGTCAAGTCATTGCTGTAGAAAACAGGAGGAAACGTGAATGTAATCAGCAGTCCATAGTTTTCCAATCTGTGATTTAAACCGAAAAAGGTGTCTATATAAATAAAAATTATTCATATTGAATATATGTGCATTTTCTCAGTCATAGAAATCTCTTAATTTTTGTTTCACAATGCTCTCATCAAAGATTTTCTCCCTGTGTTTATATGTTAAAATAAAAGTAGATATTATACCACCATGTAATTGAGGAGACAATATAACCTGCTTTTTCTGTATTACTAACATTCAACAATTGTTACACTTCATTTTTATTGATAGTAGCATCTCTTGCTTTCAAATGTGACCAGTTTTGTATGATAAATTACCCATAACTTATTTATAATAAGCATGGTTTTGTTTCAGTCATTTCTTTTATACACTTCTTCTATGTTCTGCTTTGATGTTTCATTGTCTCCATCTAAAATAATTATACAGATAGATGTCTTAATAGATACAATTTAATTTCAAGCCATTAATCTTCAATGTCATATTTGACATAGTAAGCTCAGCCCTGTCAAATAACTCTTTGTCCTCTCTGCCTTGTTTTGACTCCTGTGAAACCCACCTGCCCCACTGCACATGCTATTATCAATATCCAGGTTACACTTCGCCCACCTCTCACAATTTTTCACACATAATGGTTGATTTCTCCCTTGCTATCTCACAGTTCTTGGAACCCAGCCAAGAAATGAGTAAGGAATGTGTGGAGAATCCCTGTCCACAACATTTAAAGACGGCCCTCGGAAAATATGAGTACAAGTTCTTCATTGGGCAAGTTGGAGTACTTACTGTTTGGGAGTGTAAAAGCAGTGAAGGGAAGGGAGGCAAGCTAATAAAAAGATGTATCCATAAAAATTAAAAATAAAAAAGAGACATTTTCAAAAAGGAATTTAATGACAGGGTTGTCCCTATACATAATTTGACTCAATGCTACTAGAGACCTTCTGAGAAACTTTGTGAAACATATCTCAGACTAGTGCACCTGATAGGTAAACAAGATAGGGAAATTACTTATCAACTCCTTTCCTTCATTGATTAGCTCCTTAAACATTATTTATATTGCATTCTTGGCCTGCGCTACCTGTAGGCTAAGTAGCTTTCCTAACGGGAAAATCCTCAGAGCAACACAAGAGCTATTTGGCATATAAGCAAAGTGTCTGAAGGTGACATCTGGAGGTGATTAGGCAGTGGGTTGACACCATGGATAATAGATGGTATGGGAATTATCTGTTATTTAAGTTGAGGGCTTAAAAATTAAATCACCTAGAAACACATCTTTAATTTTTATATTTTCTAACAGCATTTGAAACATTATTTTATTATAGCAATTTTGAAGACATAGAATATAGACTATGATATACAAAAACATCAAAATGATTTAACGTCCATTGTCTAGAAACATCTAATACTATATGTCTAGGAAAACACATAAACATGCGTCTTCATTACCAAGGGCCATCTAACCCTACCCATAACCCAAACCTGAGCCTTAACATTAGCCCTAATGCAAGGTACCCAAAATTTATTCAACCCAAGGGTTTCCAGACCCTAGCCATCATCCAAACACTAGCCCTAACACAAAGGCACCAAACCTACTTCATCCCCATGGCTACCTGACCCTAACAATAATCTGAACTCAGGCCATAATCCTAACCAAAATTCAAGGTCTCCAGGCCAACTTCATACCCAAGGACCGCCTGACCCTAACTATCACCTGAACCAGGACCTAACATTAGCCCTAACCCACGGGCCCCAAATTTGTACATTCTCAACAGCAACCTGTCCCTAACTCCAACCATCTGACCAACCATCACCCAAACCCAGGCCCTAAACCTAGCACTGAACCAGGGGCTTCAAGATCCTTCGTTCCCAATGGCTGTCTGACTAATCCCTCACTGAAACCCAGACCTCCAACCCTAGCCCTGGCATAAGCCCTCTTTTTCCCCAAGGGCCTCCTGACAAACCATCATCTGAACCTAGGCTGTATGCTAGCCCTAATCTAAGAGCCTCAACCTGCTTCAACACCCATACCTACCTGACCCTAATTATCATTTGAAAACAGGCCCTAATCCTGCCCTTCACCCGAGGGCCCCAAACTTCATCTCTCAGGCTTTTCTGACCCTAATTCTGGTGTAAAGCCAGAACCTAACCCTATCCCTGACCCAAGAGCCCCTAACCCTGTTGATCCCCAAGGCCCCAACCATCAACTGAACTCAGGCCCTAACCTTGCCTCTCAACCAAGGGCGCCAAACCTTTTCATTCTCCAGACCTGACTGACCCTCATTATCATCCAAACCTGGACCCTAATCCTAGACTCAAGGGTCCCATAATTTCTTCATCCTTCAGAGCAACAGACCTTAATTATCACCTGAAGTGGGGCCTTTCAAACCTAGCCCTCACCCATGGGTTCTGAAATATCTTCATCTCCTGGGCCTGCCTGACCTCCACCACAATCCAACACTGGGTCCTAACCCTTGCACTCACCCAAGGGCCCCATACTCTTCATCCTCCAGGCCCACCTGACCATGATTATCACTTCAAACCAAGACTTAAGACTTGCTTTTATCCAGGGGCTCCAAAGTCTCTTCAGTACCCCATAGTGCCAAAGCCATGTCCTGATACTAAACTGCAACCAAAGGCCCAGAATCCTCTTCATTCCCCAGTCTAACACGATCCTAATTATTACCTGAAACAAAACTCTAACACTATTCCTTACCCCAAGGTCCTGTAACCTGTTCACAGTACAGCCCGCCAGACCCTAATTGTCACCTGAAGCTGGGCCCTAACCCTAGCGCTGACCCAAGGGCCCCAAACCCTTTTTATCCCACAATCCAGTAAACCTTAATTATCATCTGAAGGCATACCCTAAAGCTTGCCTTCACACAAAGAAGGGCCCCGAAAATTCTTTATCCTCCAGGCCTTCTTAATTATTGCCAGAAGCCAAAACCTAATCTAGCCCTGACCCAAGGGCCCCTAATCCTCTCAATACTCCAGACTCATCAGACACCAACCATCAGCCATGGCCAGGTTTTAACCCTAGCCCTCTCCCAAAGGCCCTGCACTCTCAACATCTGCCTGGCCCTTCTGACCCTATTTATTATTTGAAGTTGGGCCCTAAAACTAACTTCCAAACTCAAGGTCCTAAACACTCTTCATTTCCCAAGCTCCCCTGAAACTAGTTATCACCCTAAGTGGGGCCATAAACCTAGGATACCCCAAGGGCCCTGAATCATCTTCATCCCCCAGGTCACCCTGGCTTCCTATCCATAACACACAACCCAGGGCCAGACCTAGTCCTCACCCTAGGGTCCCAAACCTTATTGATGACCAAATCCTGCCTGACCTCAAAAATCAAAGGAAGCCAGGCTCTAAGCAGCTATCACCTAAGGGCCCTGTAACCTCTTCATCCTCTGGACCAAAGAAACCTCTTCAATCCGCAGGGCCACCTTTCCCAAATTAACACCCAAAGCCAGACCCTAACTCTAACACTCTCTCAAGGTTCATCCTCAAGTTCAACCTGACCCCAACCATCACCAGACATCGATCCCTTACCCTAGCCCTCAACTTGGGGTCCCAAACCTTCTTCAACCGGCAGGGGCCTCCAGACCATAAATATCACCCAAAGTCAGGACCCAACCCAAGGCCTACCCAAGGTCCCTGAACCCTCTTCATCTGCCAGGGCCACCTGATCCAACCATCACCTGAACCCATCCCTAACCCTTGGTTTAACCCAACGACTCCAAACCCCCTCATCCCCAATGGCCACCTGATCCTAACCTCAGGTAAACCAATTTCAATACAATTATCTTCTATATCTTTAGTAGAATTGGATAAACATTGCAATAAAGTTTAGAATCAATGCTATAATAATTTGGCATAATTTTTTATCTGCTTTTGCATAAAGGTAAGTAATATACAGTTTCATCTACCATTAATACAATGCTATTATTTCAACTTTCAAGATATTTATAAAATCTGATATTTTGGCTGATGATGGGGAAGATTAATATATTTTGTTATAATTTTTATAACACCCATTAAATATTATGTGCTTTCATGATTAGTAGAGGTTAGATTATTTCCTGAAGATATAAGTTTAAAGCAAATGATTCCATATTTGTTTGCTATCATTAAATTTTCATATATGCCTCTATGTAAAACATAACTTCTGCTAAATTTAATTAAAACTACACTTATGATTAGATGCAAGGTCTATTATGTAATTTTCAAAGAACACTAAAAGTATGTACACACACAAACACATTTTAGCATACATACATAAATATTTTAAATATATACATATACACGTCTGTCACACAATGCAGTATTTTTAACTTTCTAGAAAATAGTAGGGTCTAGGACAATTTTGGGATTCAATAACACTAAATTCTGAATACATCAGCTAAAATTTATGTATCTCTGCCTCTCAAAATAATACCAACCAATACAAATAAAGAGATTTTCTATGACTTTATAGTTGTCTTCATAGCCACATTTTATTTTAAAATGGTGTTCAAGACTTGGTATCTCCTGTATCTGACCTTCCCACAAGCAAGCCTGTCCTTTCTAGGTCACCATCCGTGCAGGCTCTGCCTGAGAAATTCAGAAATGAGTATATAATTCTTTCAAAGTGAAACATGATTGCTAATTGTTAATATTTAATAGAAATGAGTAATGAGATTAAATCAAACTGTCAAAAAGTAGAAGATTAGCTGTATGTTAAAGTATATAATAAAATTACTTCCTATTTCTTTTACTATGATAGCTGACTCCATGAAATAGAGGATTTAAGATATTATTCTAAATTCAACTAAACTCATTAACTGGAAATATTACACGAAGCATAACTTTTCAAATGAGCTGGATATATTATTAATTCTACTGTATTTATTGAAGCAGTTAATCAAAGGTTCAATTTAAACATAGTCATGTATGAATTGAATGCTTTTCATCAAAATTTCCATATGTGTCCTTCTATCTTTATGTTTGATCAGGCAACAAAACCAGAAGACAAAAGGAAAGAAAACACTGCCCTGACAGAAAAAGGTTATGTGTTAATGTACAATCCTGTGGGAAACATTTACCAAGCAATCAACTTTAAATTGGTTGAAATTCTTGGGCTACAAATCATCTAAGGTTTTATAAGATTGGCTCACTAAATCTATTTGCATACTCTATTGGATATATTTATTGTGAAAACCCTAACATTTCAAACTTTGATCAGACTTTCAGAGAGTGGCTTACTGAAGTAATTTCACAAGTGTAACCTCGGAGTTTTTTACATTAGTGCTCACATGACCACATGACAAAGCAAACATCAGGAAAATAGAAACTACATTATGAGACTTTGGGCTGCTGCTCAAAAGTGTCTTACTAAATGATGATTCGGATAAATGCCCCTACATTTTAGCACTTTAAACAGAGATTCTGAGGACCCACTGAAAGGAAGGGATGGGTAAATAAATAATTCAATTAATTAAGAGTACTTTATGTGATAGATCTCACAGCATGAACAGTTTCTCTCTACCCTTTCTGTATCATAGAATTACCTAGGGAAATTTTGAAAACAATCCTGATGCTGCAGAGCTATGAGGATTCTGATTCAGTAATTTGGGATGTGGTCCAACTCCTTCTGTCTCTCTCTCTTTTCTCTCTCCCTCTCCTCTCTCTCGCAATTCAGATGCATAGTGATATTTTTTAATATGTTCACCATATAACTGTAATAGGTGTAATACGCCTTAAGGAAAAGGACACCAAAGTTTAAAGACCATATCACATGTAAAAAATGCCAAACACTAAAATTAAAATTCAAATCCATGTTTTCATCTCCTTCCATAGATAGGTGCTCTTTTATTTATATGTGTGAGACTAATGTAATTATGAAAATACCTAAATTCACAAACTCAGAGACCAAGGACCTCGAAGGGCTAATTATATAAACATTCTCCTTCTATTCTGTGAAACTCACCAGGCATGATTGAAGTCTTGGGCAGGATTACTAGTACTAGTCTTATAAACACTGAAAATTAAAAAATTATTTGTACTTTGGAATCTCTATTTGAAGGGGATAGTGTTATTTTTTTCCATGTAAAATATGTATCTTTCTTTAATTCATTTCACGCTGTTCGTGTAACTTTTTATTTTTAATTTTGAGACTATTTTAGAATTATAGAAAAGTTGTAAAAATAAATCAAAGTTCCCAATTACCCTTCCCTCAGCTTTTCCTCTCTCTCTCTCTGTCTCTTTCTTTCTTTCTTCCAAATATTACCGGTTTACCAATACAATGTGCTTTTGAACACTTTAAGTCAAAGTTATAAGTGTGCCCTTCTCCAGAATGTGGAGCACACCACGTGCACTGCACTGGTCAGGTGTGAATTTCCCCCTCTCTCCTTCCCTCCTACCGACTTAATTTTCTTTGGATTTTGCTTCCATTTATGTAATTGAGAGTTGATCAGCTGGTTCTGGTTTAGAGTTGAGTACATTTGCATTTGTTTTTCCATTCTTGTTATACTTCTGGGTGGGTTTAAAAGCCACTAAACTATCTTTAAAAACCTTGTCTCTTAAATTATTTGGGGGGTTGGATTTGAGAATTTCCTCCCGTCTGCCTTCCTGCTTAGTGCCATGTAGTATTCAGCCTTCGTCTGCTGTAAACCTTGCGGTGGCTTCCTCTTGGGCAGCAGGCAATGAACCTGGTTGGGTGGCAACAAGACCTTCCAAAATCAGCCCAGTTAGTGTTCTGGAAGCCTCTAAAATCTTTTATGGAGATGCTTCTCTGGGTTTGTAATTTGTATTTCTGAATTAGAGAGGTTTGCAGGTTTCTTCTGTGAGATCTTGTGATTTCTTGCTCACTCAGCTATTTATCTCTGGTACCTTTTCTCTAGTCATGCAACCAGCCCCCTACTGAGAGCTAGCTAGGGCTCGGGCTCTCTCTCCCCTCTCTCTCTTATTTATTTTTTTTACCTAGCTGCCCCAGGCATCTGAAGGATGCTATTTCCCTACCTGTGTTTTGAATGAGATGCACCTGAGATTAGAAATCAGTCCCTCAGGTATCGTCCTGGCAGAAGGAGAACACCAGCCCCAGGCAGCCCCTTCCCTTTCTCTCCTGAGGAAGTGGGCATAGACTGGATTTTTCCGGCCAATTATTAGCTTTGCCAGCTTGAAGACAGGACTGGCACAGGTGAAATAAAATGTTTTTCTTAGCCATTTAAATGAGGCTATTCCTGTCTTTGAGCTTCCTGAGTTACTATGACATTATAACTGGTTTTTAGAATTCTCTTAAAGGCTTTATAGACTATATTAGTAGTTTATTATTGTTAAGTCGGTGCCTCTATGGAGCAATAGGCCTGAGTCTTCTTATTCTGCCAAATTGCTTACATATCTCTTGAAAAATTTACATTTTAATCAAAATCATTATGCTAGATTATTTTTGTAACAACATGATTCCCTTTCTCTTCCATTTTAGTATAATTTCTTGAATGTGAGATGAATGGTGGCGTGGCACTTATTTTTTTAAAATTTGAGGTAGACTTCAACCTCTTAATTATATTATAGCTTAGTGAGTAGTAACTGATTCATCAAGGCAGTTACTATTTATTGAAGTAATTGACTTTTCTCAAAACTTATTGGACATCTTGAAATTCTAGCATATCCATGGTATGTGTAACATATTCAAATAATTGGTCAAGGCAGAGAAGAGGAAGATATTCAATTAAATAAATGACCAACCTCCAAATTCAATATATTATTTTCTCACAAGGGATTAGTTTAAGCGAATAGCATTCTGCCTTCTTAGCCCTGAAGTTTGAGGGTCTGTGAATGCATTAAAAGTTCTAAATATCCCAAAGTGTTAGATTATAAATTAAAATAAATCTATAAATAGAATCATAGACATTTGGAGAAATAGCGGAGGAGTATTTTGTCAGAATGATAAGAATTATCTAGTATGTTGATTGGACATCAAATCCACAGTGAAGTTTTTCTTTCATTGTCCTGTTACCTTTCCAGTCTTTTTTTTCTTCTCATGATACCCCTGCCCAAATTAGCCAACTTCTGCCGACTCTTCCCCCTTAATGAACACTTCACGAACTGCCTTATGAATGTCTCACTTAACATTTCTCTTTCACCTAGATCAGTACCAAATTTACATATTTATTTGTTTTTCCTAGAGTAAAATCATGATACTATCATACAGTGATATATTTCTATGCATTCACTAAATACATATTTTTTTACTCTTCATGATTTGAAGTTTATTATACATTATTAGATACCATGTACAATAATGTACATGATTCATATGTTTTCAAATTCAAGGTTTACGAGTACTCTTTCCTAAAAGAGCAGTAAGACACTGGTTCAAATTTTTGTAATAGTTGGTGGCTTCATATTAACTGGATTGATGCCATGTCACATTTCAAAAAGGGCCGCAGAAAAAAGTGTATGTTCTATGACACCTGCTATGGCCATACTAGAGTTGAGGATAAAGAAAATTAAGAATTATTGTCATGTGGTTTTGAACATAACTCCATAGCTCAAAAGCTATCACATGAGGGCTGTAGTCAACCTGTTAGATGGTTTCCTACAAAACAGTGTGGGATGTGGTGATAACCACTGAAATTACTTTCAGTTGAAGATTTTGATAAGTTTTTTTTTTTTTTTTTTTGAGACAGTCTCCCTCTGTCACACTTGATAGATTGCCGTGGCATCATACCTCACAGCAACCTCAAACTCTTGAGCTCGAGCGATTCTCTTGCCTCTGCTGGGACTACAGGCACCTGCCACATGCTTGCTTATTTTTAGATGAGGTCTCACTCTTGCTCAGGCTGGTCTCGAACTTGTGAGCTCAGGCAATCCACCCACCTTAGCCTCCCAGTGTTCTGTGATTACAGGCATGAACCGCTGCACCTGGTCTTAAGGTTTTAATTTTTAAAATATATTAAAGTCTCTAAATAATTTTTAGATTCTGAAATCCTAATTTAAATGTACACATTTAGAACTCTCTGTTTCTGTCAGGACACATAGGCTTAGAAGATATCATTCCTACACTCCCTTCAATAAAAAAGCTAAACAATTTGAAAATCAAAAAGTCTTAAGAACATCTCATCAAAGAATTGAAGTTACAAGATAAACTGAAGGTCCTAAAATCGCAGAGACAGTCACATACAGAAAATCATAGCTTACAAAAGTAGAAATTGCTGGAATAGGAATGAGAGGAACCCCCAACTGTTACTTGATGAACTTTTGGTAATTTTGCGTGACAGATTCTCAAACTTCCTGAGCATTCTGTCTTAAGGGTCACTGTGGTAAGTTTTACCTCTAGGAGCTTGCCTAGATTCCCAGGATGAAAATCTGAGATTATCTCCTAATTCTTCCAGTAGGAAGAAGAGTCTTGACTATTATGGAATATGTTCATGGGAAAGTAAAAATTTTGAAATATGCCTATGTATGCATTTGGTAGAGACAAAGTGTCCCATTGTTGCCCAGGCTAGAAAGCAGTAGAAATTTTAGCTCACTGCAATCTCAAACTCCTGGACTCAAGGCATCCTCCCATCTCAGATTCTGGGACTAAAGGCAGAACCAGAGCTTGGCAGTGTAGCTTCTGGGACCACCAGAGCTTGGCAGTGTAGCTTAACTATATCAAAAAGAAGGCATATGTCATAGCAATCATTCCAACACTTTGGGAGGCCAAGGTAGGGATATTGTTTGAAGCCAGAAGTTCAAAACCAACATGGGCCACATAGCAAGACCTTATCTCTACCAAACATTTTTTAAAAAGAAAAATAAGCCAAGTATAGTGCCATGATTATATCATAGCAACTTGGAGGTGGAGGAAAGGAGTTCATTGAGCCCAGGAATTTGAGGTTACAGTGAACTCTGATCACCCCACTTCACTCCAGCCAAGGTGAAAAGGCAACACAGTAAGACCCTTTCTCAAAACAAGAATCATATCACATAGAGGTCATTCAGGCCAGCCATGGTGTCTCACACCTGTAATCTTAACATTCTGTGAGGGTAAAGTGGGAGGATTGCTTTTGGACAGGAATTCAAGACCAGACTGAAGAACTCTACCCAGTCTCTTCTTACAAAAAAAAAAATTACCTGGCATTGTGGCAGGTGCCTGTAGTCCTAGCTATTTAGGAGGCTGAGGCAGAAGAATCTCTTTAACCCAGGAGTTTGAGGTTGCTGTGAGCTAAGCTGGTGCCACAGCACCCTAGCATGGACAAATGTGTCTCAAGAAAAAAAAAAAAAAGAGGTCATTCAATAATTACACATTACTCAAGAATTACAGGTTACTTGTCAATGACAAATTACTCAAAGAACAATCTTGACAAACAGACAAAGACGCTTGGGTCAGTATGTAGAAATTTTAGTAAAACTCTTACTTATCTCATATTCAGTATATTGCTATGCATTTCTTAAAACAATGTTCAAGACTAAGGATGAAATATTAATCATTTTCTTCAATTTGTTAAGCACTGCTTACACCTCAGCCATTGTAGAAAGCTCTATGCATACACTGGTGGACAAGACAAATATAGAAGTTGTCCTTACTTAACTTTCAATCTAGTGCATGTGCCTAACAAATGTTGTCAACAAAGAGAAAATGCTGAATGTGGTGGCTCAGGCCTGTAATCCTAGTACTCTGGGAGGCCAAGGAGGGTAGATTGCCTGTGCTCAGGAGTTCCAGACCAGCCTGAGCAAGAGCAAGACTTTGTCTTTACTAAAAACAGCTGGGTGTTGTGGCAATCTACTATAGTCCCAGTTACTTGGGAGGCTGAAGGAAGAGGATCACTTCAGCCCAAGAGTTTTAGCTTGCTGTGAGATATGAGACCACTGCACTCAACGCCAGGGCAACAGAGTGAGACTCTGTTTCAAAACAAACAACCCTCCCCCCACAAAAATGAAAGATAGATAAAATAAACATTTGTTCTTTAAATGATACCATCAAGAAACTGAAAATACAACTCCTGAATGGTTGAAAATATTTTAAAATCATATATCTGCATCAAGAACATATAAAAACACTTAAAAAACTCAATATTAAATACAGCCCAATTTAAAACTGGACAAAGTATCTGAATAGGTATTTCTTCAAAGAAGATAAATGAATAGGCAATGAACATGGGAAAATATGCTCAATATCATTCACTGTTTGGGAAGACATATCAAACCACAATGAGATATCATTTCATTCCCATTGCGATCATTATGCAGCTATATTAAAAAGACAGATAATAAGTTTTGGGAGTATGTGGAGAAGTTCAAACATTTATATCTTGCTACTAGGTATATAAAATGGTGCAACCACTTTGTTTTTTTTTTTTTTTTACTTTTATTTGTTTTTATTAAATCATAATGTATACATCAATGCATTTATGTGGTACAATGTGCTGATTTTATATATAATTTGGAATGCTTACATCAAACTTGTTAACATAGCCTTCACCTCACTTACTTAA
>CAUYRH010153955.1:0-27877 GCA_963574655.1 Perodicticus potto | reverse complement strand
CCCGGCTGGGTTTTTCCATTTTTTTCATGAGTCGGGGTCTCACTGTCGCTCAGGCGAGTCTCGAACTCCTGAGCTCAAGCAATTCTCCCTCCTCAGCCTCCCACAGTGCTGGGATTACAGGCATGAGCCACCGCGCCCGGCCCAAGAAATTTTTAAAAATAATCAAGTTGGAGGTTTCTGCTACTTGACCTTAACACTTACTATCAGCCTTCAGCAGTCAAGGAAGCGTGATAGTGGTGAAAAAATAGACACCTACATCAATGAAACAGAATTGGGAATCCAGAAATATATTTGCATAAATGTATCTATGGTCAACTGATTTTCAACAAAGGCACAAAGGCAATTCAATTATTGTTTTCAACGAATACTGTTGGTGAAGATGTGGAGGAACTGGAACTCTCAAACACTGCTGGTGGGAATGCAGAATGGTACAGACACTAGAAAATAATTCGGAAATTTCTTATAAATTTAAGCACACTACTGGCTTGGCACAGTTGTTACAGCGCCAGCCACATACACGGAAGTTGGGGGTTCGACCCCATCCTGGGTCAGCTAAAACAACAATGACAACTGCAGCAAAAAATGGCCGGGCATTGTGTTAGGTGCCTCTAGTCCCAGATATTTGGGAGGCTGAGGCAAGAGAACTGCTTAAGCCCAAGAGTTTGAGGTTGCTGTGAGTGGTGACGCCACAACACTCTACCCAGGATGACATAGTGAGACTCTGTCTCAAAAAAAAAAAAAAATTAAGCATACTAAAGTGGGAGGATTTCTTGAGGCCTGGAGTTTAAGACCAGCTTGGGCAATATAATGAGACAATGTTTCTTGAAAAACAAATTTAAACATTTCACTATACGGTTTAGAAATTCTACTCCCAAAAGAAATAAAAAGTGACATTCCTTTAAAAATCTGCATATGAATGTTTATAGTGGTTATATTCATAATTGTCAAAACTGGAAACAGCCCAAATGGTCTTTAACTATTGAATAGATTAACTATTGTAGACCCATATAAAGGAATACTTGTCAGCAATAAAAATGAACTACAACAGGTCTGACAACAACATGGAAGAGTCTCTCATGCATTATGCTTAATGAAAGAAGTCAAACATAAAAGGGCAAATATTTTATGTATGATTCTTCTTATATGACATTCTGGCAACTGGCAAAGGAAAAATTATGGGGACAGAAAACACACCAAATTGCCAGTGACTGGGGTTGGGAGGAAGGTTGGCTACAGAGAGACAGGAGAGATTTTGAAGGGGTGATGAAATGGTTCCTTATCTTAAGTGTCAAAACCTATAGAACTGTAGGCCAAGAAGAAATGGATTTTTACTCTTTATGAATTTCAATAGAAGGGAAAAAAAAAAAGAAGTAATGGGACTTGGCGCCTGTGGCTCAACGGGCTAAGGCGCTAGCCACGTACATCTGAGCCGGCGGGTTTGAATCCAGCTCGGGCCCGCCAAACAACGACAGCTGCAACCTAAAAATGGCCGGGCGTTGTGGCGGGCACCTGTAGTCCCAGCTACTTGGGAGGCAGAGGCAGGAGACTCGCTTGAGCCCAGGAATTGGAGGTTGCTTTGAGCTGTGATGCAACAGCACTCTATCCAGGGTGACAGCTTGAGGCTCTGTCAAAAAAAAAAAAAAAGAAGAAGTAATGGAATAAGGTATACTTGCAACTGCAAGCAACATTTATTGGGCATGTACCATTTGCTAGAGCTTATGTTGACCTGGAAAAACACTAAAATAAATAAGACAATCTCTTTCCTAATCTCCTTCCTCAAATTACTCACAGATCTATAGGGGGGTAAGGCATGATGACAGAGATTTGGAATTGCTGCAGAGGAATACTGCAGATGGGCCGGACACATAGTCACAGTGTGCCATAGAGCACTAGAGAGGGTTTTTCATGTTCAACTGGGGTTGCTGAGATGGGGAATTAAGCAGACTTCCTACAGGAGGAAATTCTTGAACTGAATTTGGAAGGGTAAAAGGAATTAGGTAGGTAAGGAGGGGCTATGGACATTCCAGATAGAAGGGACAGCACATGGGGAGGCTTGGAGGGTAAGAAAACCTGAGGCCTTCAGGAAACTGTAAGGAATTGGTGTGGCTGGGGTGAAGGGCACTGGAAGAGCCGACAGGAGGTTGGACTAGGGAGTGGGGGTTACACATAATCCATCCAAAGAGCTTGATATTTATCCAGAAGAAAAGGGGATAGGTTTAGGCAGGGCAGCGAGAGGGAGCAGATTCATACATTTTCATTGCCCCATGACTGCACCAGATCAGAAGCTCCCCTAGGACAGAAGCTGGACCCAGTGCAAAGGGGAAAGTGCAGGCAGGGGGACCAGGGAGGGAACTGGGACAGGGATCTAGATGAGAGGTGTAGAGGCTGGGACCAGGTAGGAATGGAGAATAAGGACAGACTGAACAGGTGTGTAGGAGCAGCACAGCCAGCACTTGCCTCCCATCTGATGTTGGAGTATTTGGTCGCAGCCCCTTTGCACTTGCTGTTTCTTCTGCCTGGAATAATCTATCCAGGCTCTTTATGTAGCTCGTTCCTTCTTATTCAGGGCAGGTCACCTTTTCAGAGGGTCTTCCCACAACTACCCTATGCAGAGGAGAGCACTCCCTGTCCCTCACTCACATGTCACTGTTTATTTCCCTTATAAGAAATAACTTGCTTATTTATTTTCTTGTTTGTGGCTTAAGATGTGGCTGTGGAGCAGATCCTGAGTTATAAGCCAAACTTGGCCTCTAATGAAGCATGAGACCTTGAACAAATTATTCATGTCTATGTGCCTTATTTTTCTCATCTGTAAAGGAGGATAATAATCTACTTCATAGAACCTTCATCAGGATAAAATGGGTTAACATACATAAAGTGCCTAGGACAATCCCCAGCCCACAGCAAACTATATAAGCGTTAGTTATCATTATTGTTTTATAAGCCAGAGACTTTGTCAGTTTCCCTCAAAATTGCATCCCTAGCTTCTTCCTGGCACATAGTAGGCATTTAAATACTACTTGTCCAACTGATCGTTGACTAAGGAAAGGAAGGAACTTCCCCATCGCTGCCAGCAGAGGGAGCACGTGTGCAAAGAAAAGTTAAAGCTGGCTCTGCTTCAACACCAGTCTGCCAACATCTTCCAGTGCGGATCATGGGGCAAGGAAGCCAATGGTAGGCACTGCCCGGACGAAGTCCTGCACAGGTATTCCAAATGCAAGCCGAGAAAGCTATCATTATATTAAAACGCCAAAGTTTGGAAGCCAAGACTAAATTGTGTTTTGCACAATCGCATATTTCAAAACTGCCTTTTCTATTTACTTTGTAGGACGAAGGAGCTGGCCACGCAGACATCATACATCACTGCAATGATGTACATTTAATGAAGGGAGAGGCTATGGAAGTTAAAGGAAGTGTGCATCCATTGTGCAGTGAGGGAGGCCACAACTCCCTGTGTGATGCCTCTTCCCCTGTGTGTTGTATTTCTGCAGGGATAGGGCCTGGGGAAAGGCTCACAAATATCTTCACATGAAGACTGGGTGTCTAAAAGTGGACTGGGCTCAGCCACTGTCTTGGAGAGAACTTCTGGTCTGTTGCAGACAAGAGACGAGAAAACCAGTCAGTGCATATAAAGATGTGGGTGGTGCAGCAGTGGGAGAGAGAGTGACGTCAGGAAGGCTGAGGGGACTCTCAGGCAATCTTGAGTGCCATCTATGTGGAGAAGGCATCAAGCAGTAGGTACTGTGTGAGCAAGGGCACAGGAGCATCAAATAGCTGTGCTCAGTTACTAAAATAGAGTAGTTAGCTAGGACTAGAGTACAGAGGTGTATTTGTTATCTGGTGCTGGTAGATTAGCTGGCCTAGCCTGAAAATCTAGCACTTTTTCTTTTCCCCTCCAGGTTGTGTCAAAAGTCAGTAGGGTCCTGGGCCCACCAAGCTGGTATTTTCATCCCAATGGAATTACTAATAGTGGCTTTTTTCACTCTACCCTAAAGTTTGCCAGTTTGGGTGATCACCTTAGTTAAGGCCTCCCCAGGCCCCTGTGCATTAGAATCACAGTGACACTGTATGGTCACTGTCTTGACCGAGGGTAGGAGCAGGTTCATCGATGTGATGCCTGTGCTCAGCAAGTGCTCAGCAGAGAACAGAGGCTCAGGAAGTTTAATGCCTAGGAAGTTTAATGCCTCTACCCAGGGTGTAAAGGTCCAGAATAAGCTCTTTTTTCCTCTCAGGGCAGGCAGACAGGAGTCCTGGCAGGGCTGCTGCCCAAAATGTGCTAGAGGGGATTTCTGAAAGCAGGTGGGAGCTACCAGTGGAGAATGAAGAATCCTTCCACCCCTCTATTGCTCACTTCCTTTTTTCCATCTCCAGGATGCCACAGGCTTGGGTCTGGCTCCTGGAGGCAGTGACTACAGGGTTGAGTTAGGAGGCGGAGTGACCCTACCAGATACTCAGACTGGGGGGCATCCTGGGCTCTGGATCTGCTCCTGACAATCTGTGTGACCTGCGTGGGCTCCTGTGCTCTCTGGGCCTCAGTTTCCCTACCCATCCATGAAGGGTTAGTGGTCTGCATATGCCTGGCTGATCCCTGGTAAACTGCCTTGTAGCAGTGCTGAGGGAATGGGAGTGGTGAGGTAGGGGCGAAGGGGTGCAGGAGGGGACTCTGAAGGCAGCCAAGTGCATTATCATAGGAATATTAACTGCCCCCGTCACTTCTCCCAGTCTGGGAAAAGCCATGCCTATAAATTAGGGCCAAGAGTCTGCCAGGCAGAGACTTAATGAAGAAGGAGATGAACTTCACGGAGAGCAGGCATTGTTTCTAGAGGTCATAAGTCCAGCTCCAGCCTGGAGCCAGAGGGGCAGGGGCATGCAAGGGCAAGTGTCAGGCTGGGCCAGGAAGACAAGAGCCTACTAATTATCCAGTCCCTGGCACCAGCAGTGTCTCAACTAGTATTGCCGACTAAGGCCAAGTAATATGGCAAGCAGGGGGCTGAATTCAGACTCAAGCCTAGTCCTCTAGACTCTAGGTAGGCCCTCCCTCCCTGGTTCCCACTCCAGGTTTGAGGATTGTGAGCAGGCAAGGGGGCATTGCAGAGGAAGGCTTCTCGGGAAGACATTTTTGAAAGGTGGTTCTACAAAATTCACAGGGTCACAGAACCCTGAGAAGTCTGCCATGTTTCTTCAGGTGTGCAGCTGGTTTCCTGTCTACCACATCTCTGACAGTTACATGCACACCTTTCCTCTCCGCTCCTGCTCTCTACCGTGACTGCTCTTAAAGGGACATCCTAGAGGCAGACTTTTCCCTCTGCCTCTCGGTCCCTGCAGTACCTAGGCCTCTCGGCCCCTGCTCATCTCACACTTCCAGCAGTATTCAGTATATGATTAGGGGAGGAGGCTGGTCATTCAGTGGGACTTCGGCACTTCTTTTTTTCTCTTTGAGACAGAGTCTAAAGCTGTCACTCTAGGTAGAGTGCCGTGATGTCACAGCTCACAGCAACCTCCAGCTCTTGGGCTTGGGCGATTCTCCTGCCTCAAGCCTCCCAATTAGCTGGGACTACAGGTGCCCGCCTCCACACCCGGCTATTTGTTGTTGTGATTGTCGTTGTTTAGCAGGCCTGGGCCAGGTTCAAACCTGCCAGCCCTGGTGTATGTGGCTGAAGCCCTAACCACTGAGCTATGGGCACCAAGCTGGGACTTTGGCACTTCTGAGAGAGGGTAGGAAATGGATGGGGGTATCAGGGAGTCAGGGAGGAGCCAGCCAGACCCCCCCGCTCACCCTTTCCAGAAGATCTCTTCTAGGCTCCCTCCCCTTCCCTCACCCCTCTGCCTGTCTGGCCTCCCATGGGCACATCTTAGGTCTGATTTCCCTATGTCTCCCGTGCCAACACAAGACCTGGCACAAAGAGGATGAGCAGAAGGAAGAAACTACCAGGTTATATAAGTGGGAGACACATTGCAGCTCCCTGACCCACATCTCACCTCTCTACTTCCCCGATTCTTCCTCTGAGGGCAGAGGTCCTTCTAGAGCTTTCTAGCGGAGAAAGTAAACACAGATCCATGTCCTGCCCACTCCCAGTCCTCCTACCTGGCCCCAGCCATTGCTGGTCTTCTCCAATCCTCAGACTAACAACATCTTCCTGCCGGTAGGCCAGTGGTTCTCAACCTTCCTAATGCCTCCTAATGCCACGACCCTTTAATAAAGTTCCACATGTTGTGGTGGCCCCCAACCATAAAATTATTTTCATTGCTGTAATTTCATAACTGTAATTTTGCTGTTATGAATCGTAATGTAAATATCTGATATTCAGGATGTATTTTCATTGTTACAAAGGGGTCACGACCCACAGGTTGAGAACTACTGCTTTAGGCCTTTACAGAAGTTGATACTTCTCTGTTCTGAAAACTCCTAGTCATCCTTCAAAACCCAGCTCAAATGTGACTTCCTCTAAGTCTCTGTTGGCTGGATCAGGGTCCTTTACTCTGAGCTTTCATGATTTCCTGGGGTTTCTTTTCTCTAGGCTTTGTTTATTCTATTAAATGGGATAGAATTATATTAGGTAAAGCCTGAATGTTGGTGTATTGCTGAATGTTGCTGTAGAAGAGGCAAGGATGGAGGCCTTGGGACCCAGTCAATAGTTCCAAAAAGCCAAAGGTCACTGACAAACTCCAAGGAGGATGGCAGCCCCGAGGTGACAATGTATGTTAAGGTTAAACATCAACTACTATACAGTGGGCACTCAAATAGTTGATTTTTGATTACTATTGATTGGATATTTAGCTTAGTAGTATCTCTCATATAAAAACCTCAAAGATTTTTGCTGACAAGCCCACAGCTAATAGCATGTTTTATTTGCCAGGACTCACTGTGGTCTTACTCTGCGTGTCTTTCAAACAGGGGAGGTTATCTGTAGAGCCATCGTTCTCTGTCCTATGTTAAACGGACAATCACTATTTTGTCCTAAGAGGCTGATGGTCATTGACAGATGGGAATGCTTCCAGAGGATTTAATCCCTTCTCACTAGGAATGACTGGGAGAAAGAGTAGGGAATTTTCTGGGAGAAGGTAATTTGCTCCCAGGAAGGAGTAAGCTCCCCGCCATGAGTAATGTTCCCTATTGAGACAGCCCACATTACCTCTGAGGTCCTTTTCAATGTTTAGAAGGCACAAATTCTAGAATTATGTGGCCCTAACATTCTTAAATGCCAGAATTCTAGACTTCTTCCCCATGGTTCTAGAACTCTGTGACTCTGAATGCAAAATAGTCCCACCTGGGGACCTGAGGCCCCACTGGCCCAGAACCCACTTGTTCCACATATGGACAGCACATATGCTCCACCTGGGGACCTGAGGCCCCACTGGCCCGGAACCCACCTGTCCACATATGGACAGCACATATGCTCCACATATCTCAAGGAGTTGTTTTTTTTTTTTTTTTTTTTTTTTTTGTGAGATAAAGTCTCAACTTACCACTCTCAGTAGAGTGCTGTGACATCAACAGCTCACAGCAACCTCCAACTCCTGGCGATTCTCTTGCCTCAGCCTCCCAGTAGCTGGGACTACAGGCGCCCGACACAACGCCCAGCCATTTTCTGTTGCAGCTTGGCCGGGGCCAGGTTTGAACCCGCCACCCTCCGTACATGGGGCCCACTCCACTCACTGAGCCACAGGTGTCACTGTCAAGGAGTCTTTTATCC
Organism: Perodicticus potto; assembly: GCA_963574655.1. Classification (NCBI taxonomy): domain Eukaryota; kingdom Metazoa; phylum Chordata; class Mammalia; order Primates; family Lorisidae; genus Perodicticus; species Perodicticus potto. The sequence continues at coordinate 20,183 of CAUYRH010153955.1, read as the reverse complement.
ATACCCCCACATCCAGGCTGCTTCTCTCCGCCTCTCACAAATCGAGTGTGCAGTTCTTACCCTCTAGCCAGGAGAGTGTGGTGTAACACAGGACATATGGAGTATCAGGTAATTTATCAGAGGGATGATCTCAAAGCAGCAAATGATCCCTCTTCTTTCCTGTCTGAATAATTGCCTCTCATTCTCTATAAATGGATTTGCTTCCCATAATCTTGTCTGCTATTAGTCAGTCTATCTACATCCCCACCCCCACTGTCACCCCAAAGATGTAGAGGAAGCATCTGATGCCATCTTGACTGTGCATAACCCCATCCCTGAAGATAAAAAGCAGACTGGCTTGGACAGCAACATCATCCCAATTAGAAGTGTGTCTAGCCTAACCCTGCTATGTGAAGTCAGAGCCCCTATCTTCTCTTGAAGTCTAAGAGAACGCATCACCACTGTTCCATCTCAGGGAGGTCCAAAATGCCCTCCCATATGTCCCCTCCCAACCCCTCAGTGCCCCAAAGTCATCAGAAATGACACAGCACCACTTAACAAAAGCCAAATATCTGAGATTATTGCAGACTTTATAGAAAACTGCCCAAGGGACATCCAGAGTTTTGGGGTAGGGGAAGGCAGGCTTCAAGCCAATATATTGAAGAAGAGTGATTTTCCTGTGTGCAGAGGCAGCACAGGCCAGCCGTTCTGCCTGATCGAGGGGGTGGGGAGTCAGGGAGAGGTGACCCCTCCCCACTCACCAATTGTGCTTTGGGATCATGCAGAAGGCAGGGTGCTGAGACTCTGGCCCTGAACCAGGAGGTTTTGTGCCTGAGGCAGGAGGCAAGACGACCCCCTTCTCTTTCAGAAGGCATATGAGGTGGGGTTGTGGTGGCAAAGAATCCCCAGGGGAGAAGAACCACAGTAAGTAGGAAAGAGCATGGAGAAATTGGTGAGCAGCAGATCCTCACCCTTCACAGCCGCTCCCTGCCCCTCTCTGAGACCACAAGGGATGGGAAACCCTGGTCCAGAGGCCCCACCTTCTCACCCATACACTCAGGACACTTCTTCCCCACAGGATCTGCCAGTAAGCACTAGGGTTGCTTGGCACCTGCACCTGTCTGGCAGACTCAAGAGCTCATCCTAGGAGGAAAGGGGGGTGAGCACATCCTGGGGCTGGCTTTCTCACTGGACCTTGACTAGTGAGCAGCAGGGGTGGGTACTGAGTGCACCTATTGGGTGTGGGGGAGTCAAGAGCCTAAGGCTTGGGCAGGGGCATGAAACTCAGATTGGTGAAGAGCTGAGAGTCTGAGATTAAGGACAAACTCTTGAGTATTGGGAGATCAGAACCTGCGTGGAAAAGGATGAGGGTTGGCTCCACACTAAGGCTAGAATGGGGTGTGCTTGTCCCCGGGGCAGATAGACTGGGAGCTGAGCCCCATGCCTGGATCAAGGAAGGGAAGGGCCTGAGCCAGAGGGAGGGGAGGAGAGTGATGAGGGGTATGAAATATGTCCTCGGAAAGGGGGAGAGTGCCCAAACTTCAGAGACCAAGGACGTGGGTCTCCATGCAGAATGGAAGGCTCAGAGCTCTGGAATGGGAAAAGGCTCAAAGTCCACAAAAACCTTCCGACAGGGGCACTCTGCTTCTGAGACCAAAATAGGATGGAAGGGCCTGTAAGCCCTGGGAGGGGAGCTGAGGGATCCAAGCTAGAAATGGGCGTCAGTGCAGTCTAGTGTTGGGGTCAAAGCTTTCGCATTGGAGGGCAGACAGGGTCTCCGGAGTGAGTCTTGAAACTCATGGTCCAGAAGGGATGTTTCAGAACCGAAACTGGGCAGGTGGGATTCTGGAACCAGAACGGATGTCTCTGGGTCTGTGACCGTGGTAGCTCTCAGAGGCCGGGGTGGGAGGTTCAGCTTAGGGCCTCAGTCAGTTCTAGGAGCTCCAAGCTCGCAGGTGTCTCATCTCCACGGCTTCAGGCCAGGCAGCCCCGGTAAGGTCATCAGCTGGCAGGGGCAGCCCGCAGGCCCCAGGAGGCGAAGCTCAGAGGCCCGAGCCAGGGGACGTGGCGCGGGAGCCGGCGGGCGCGGCCGGGGCGGGCGCGCGGCGCGGGTCGGCGTCCTGCTCGTAGCGGTAGTGGTAGCCCTCCATCTGGTCCCGGCAGGCCTCGCGCAAGTTGCGCATCCAGCGCTGGATGCCGCGGCGATTTAGGTAGAGCACCATGAGGAAGATGAGGCCGATGAGCGCCAGCACCAGCCCGAAGAAGACGTAGGAGGCCTCTAGCTCCGGGCCGGCGGCTTCTGCTTCCTCCCCGCGACCGTCCACGTTGTGGTCAGCGCAGCGCAGCCGCGCCTCGTCCAGGTCCAGCAGAGGCCGGTTGTGCAGCGCCCGCGGGGCGGCACAGCGGAGGCGCCGCGCGTCGGGTACGCGCTCCGTGGCGTTACGCAGCCAGGCCAGCAGGGGGCGCACGGCGCAGCCGCAGCGCAGGGGGTTGTCGGCGAGCAGCAGGCGCGGCCCGGGGAGGTCGTCTGAGCGCCCGAGCGCGCGCAGCTCGTCGGGGCCCAGGCCCGCCAGCGCGTTGAGGCGGGCATCCAGCTGCTCGAGGCGCGCCAGGCGCAGCGCGGCGGGCGGCAGGCGGCTCAGCCCGTTGCCGGCCAGGCCCAGGAGGCGCAGCTTGTCCAGCGGGGCGAGCGCCGCGTCCAGTGAGTCCAGCAGCACGGGACCGCCCCGCACCAGCGCATGGTTCAGTTGCAGAGAGCGCAGCGCGGGCAGCCCGCGGAAGGCGTTGCCGCCCAGAGCGCGCAGCGGGTTGTGGCTCAGGTCGAGCGCTGCCAGGCTGGGCAGCCCGTCGAAGGCGCCGTCCTCCACCACCTCGATGTTATTGTGCGTGAGGCGCAGCGCGGTCAGTAGCGGCAGGCGCACGGCCGCCGCCGCCTCCTCCCCGTCCGCGTCCCCGCCGGCAAAGGCGGACGCGCGCAGCACAGTAAGGTTGGCGCCCACGATGGTGAGGTTGCGCGCTTCGGGTGGCACGTCCCGCGGCGGCTGCCTGAGCTCCGCGCCCGACGCGCAACGCAACAGAAGCGTGGGGCCGACGAAGCAGTAGCACTGGAAGGGACAGGGTGCAGCGGGCGGGCTCAGCGCCGCCGCCACGAGCAGCAGCCCCGGCAGCAGCGGTCCCCGGAGCTCCGGCTGTCCCGCGCGCGGGGCCATCGCGGCGGTCCCCGCATCCAGAGTCCCAGCCGCTGCGCTCACCAGTGAGTTGGGAGCGCCTGGTGAGAGGCGCGGGTGGGGCAACTCCTTGACCCGGAGAGGCTGGTAATCTCTGTCGGTCTGTGTGCTGTCTCTAAAGTCCGAGGTACCTTCACTTTCCTGGCTGGGGGCGAGAGGAGTTAGGCGGAGAGCGGAGCCCCCCGCCCCCGGTGCCCTCCTCGCCCTGCGCGCCGGCCTCCGACTTCCGCGGCCGCTCGGGCTCGGAGCCGAGTGGGCAGGGTTTGCCTCCCCCTTCCTGCCTCCGGCCCTCCTCCTCCTCCCCCAGCGGAGTCCGGGCGCCCTGCTCACCGAGGGAGGTGGGGTGGGCGGCTCCCAAGGAACAGAGCTTTCGGCTGCTGTGCTTTCTCTCCCCTTCTCTGACTCCAGGGCTGCTGAGAAGTTTGGCCCCGGAGGTTCTGACTTGTTTCGCCCCCCTCCGCTCCCCATTCCCCGGGATTAAGCTGCTTCCTTCCTCCTCCCTCTCGGCACGTGTGGGGCGGGGCCGACTGGGGAGAGCAGGCAGGTGGGGCAGCGCCGCGAGAATTAGGAGGAATTTAGAGCGAGCCCCTACCAGAGGAGGCAGGAAGGAAGGGTAGGTTGAGAAAGTTACTCATTTTTCATCCTCTTTCTAATCGTTGTGATGAGGGAAAAGAGAGAGAAAGAGAAGAGTGGGAGAGACTGGAAAATTCCCAGCATCGGCCTTCTTTTTAATCTGCGACCCCAGTTCTGTTGTACTCGGCTGGGTCGCCACCCTGCAAGTCCTATGGGATTAGCCTTTTCTGGATCCCATCCTCATCCCCTAGAGAAGTCTGTGCCCCCCGCCCCTCCCCCAACCCTCTGGCTGCCCTGCCTCTGCTAGTTCTCCCATATCCTTTTCTCCACCTGGCTGGATTCCTCTCTCAAGCACTCTGCTGGCCACGGGGACTCTGTGTGTGTGTAGATAGTGATTCAGGTCTCCGCTTTCCCTCGCTGCCCAGCACCTCTGTACCCCACTAGGCCTCTGGGGTTCCATTAGACACCATCAACCAGCCCCAGCCCCAGCACCACCATCCCTCCAGGATTCCCCACCTGTAAGTGGTGAATGAGGTGGGCGACTTCAGAGCTCCAGAGGTTGGAAGAACAGGAGCGGATTTTGCAGCATGGAATGGGGGTCGCAGGAGGGGCCAGGACTGAGGTAGGAGCTGAGCTGTTTATAGATTTGTTTTGTTCTGGAGTTTTTTTTCCAGAACTGGGAAGCTCCAGACCTGATTTAAAGAGACAGGCTCCAGAGAAGGGAGCATTCCTGGCCTTAGCATGAATTATTAAGGCTGGAGAGGCTGACACTTGATCCATTCGTGTATCAGCTGAGCTGGTTGGGATAGAGGCTCCCCTGCCCTTTGTCTAAGAATCAGTCTCTTTCTCCTGAATTGGTAATGTGGTTGGGTTGATTCCTTCCCTGAAGTTATATTTAACAGATTGACCAACAGGGATCAATACCACTTAAGGAGAAGGGGCAGACCCTGCAGTGGCCTGGGTCTTGGGCAAAGACCAACACTGAAGACCGGGGCTGATAATAGGGGGTCCCCAGCCTTCCCTCCGCCTTTTCTCTTCCCGCCTACCCTCCAGCTCTCCCAGTATTAGCAGGAGAGAACTGTAACTTCCACATGCAGGATTGGACATGTCTATACAGATGTACACATGAGATGTACATGTAAAGGCCAGCTTGACACGAACAGACCTAGGTGTGTCTACACGTGATCACACACACTCGCGCTTACTTGGATGTGTATACACATGCATGGGAAGGCATATACAAGCTTGTGCACGGTTCCAGGCAGGCTTAGGTGGAAATATGTGTATACTCATTCATACATGTGCACATAGGATCATAGGTTTGAGTGAGTCCTGGTTTGTGTTCATGGATTCATAGGCACTTACATACTTGAATATGCACATGCCTGGACTTGTGAGGATTCCTGGGTGCATTTTCAGAGGAGCAAGCTTACAGACCCCTGCATGTAGTAAGCACATGCATCCAGATATTGGCCACATACTAGGAGCCCACATCTGCCTTGCACCATGCCCTTGGTCTATGGAGGAAAAAAGCTAGTGGTGTCGGCTCGGTGCCTGTGGCTCAACAGGCTAAGGTGTCAGCCACGTACACCTGAGCTGGTCAGTTCGAATCCAGCCCTGGCCCGCCAAACAACAATGACGGCTGCAACCAAAAAATGGCCAGGCGTGTGGCGGACGCCTGTAGTCCCAGCTACTTGGGAGGCGGAGGCAAGAGACTCCCTTGAGCCCAGGAATTGGAAGTTGCTGTGAGCTGTGATGCCACAGTACTCTATCCAGGGTGACAGCTTGAGGCTCTGTCTCAAAAAAAAGCTAGTGGTGTCTTTTCTCACATGGGTATAAGTGCTCAAATATATGCTGTTGGAGTTGGCCCTCAGCTGTTGCACTCCCTTTAACACTGGCCTCACTCTTATATTTCTAGTACAGAGACTTGTGAAAGAGAATGTGCAGTAGCTATCTGTGGATGAATGAATGAATGAATGAATGAACGGAGTAGTCTGTTTTCCCTGTCTGCATAGAGACCCTCTGTCTCCAGCCCCCAAAGAATCAGAGATCATTACCAAGGCCAGAGCTTCCTCCCCATGCCCCCATGGTGGCTGGCTTCTGATTGGCTGATGAGCCCCTGGGAAAGGGCAGGGCAGAAGACGTCCCTGATAGAGGGTGACACCTCGGTTGGGAAGAGAGGCACAGAGAGAACCTCGAATCATCAGATACTGGCGAACATGGCAAATGTATTTTATTTTGTACAAATGGGGAAACTGAAGCCAGAGAGTCAAAGACTTGTCCCAGAGATAGTAGTGGTCAGCATTTAGCCTAGTAACCTGGCCCCAGGGTCCTTGCCCAGGGCTGTGTCCAAAATGGTGGGCTGCATTAGAGAGGGTTCTTCTCCACATGGAAATCTCATGATGACCCCAGGAAGCTGAGCCAGAAGTGAATGCCAGGGTTGGTTTGGTGTGACCTCAGACTTCTCTGTCCATCTTGGGCTGCTGTCGACTTCCTTTTCTGTAAAGTGGGTAGACTTCTGAATTCCTGTTTTTCCTACTCTTCGCAAGGCTGTTGTGATAAAGTGAATTGAAGGGTCTGGGGGTCTAGCACCCATGCTGGCACCTATCCATGCAACCCTCGATAGAGTGTTGCCTCTTTCTGGTTCTAATCAGCTCTCAGGTCATTTTGACCTATTCCATGACCCTCTCTTTCCCCCTAAAGAGCAAATTCATGCTAGATATTAACAAAATGAGCCTACACTTGCTTGTCTCTATGTATGGCCTATGTATGGCCTCTTCACTTAGTCTCCTCCACTTTCTCCCCACTTTGTGTAGGTGTTTCCCTCATAAGCTCTAGGTTTGTGTATAGGGAGGTGGTCTCTGTTCTCTGGAAGGACAGCCTTCTCTGTCTGGGAGTTGTCTGTGTTCAATAAATGCACATGTCTTGAATCGGAGGTTGTGTATTTATTCTCCGATGCATCCAGTATCTCTTTCCTTGGACTGTTTTGCCCCACCTTCGCAAACCTTAACTGCTTCTCCAGTCCACTCCACTGTTGCTCAGGGGCTCAGTGTGAGTTTTGCCTCCTCCAAGAAGCCCTTGTGACTTCCTTGTCCATCCTTTAAACTTCATTTAGCAATCAAAGGGTTTGACTCCCCTGACCCCCTTGACTGTCAGGAACTTAGTCTTAGGACTGGTCTTGTTAGCACACAGCTCAGGTCTCAGTACAGAGAAAGCACAGGGAATATTTACTGAATGAAGTAATGATTTAAAAATCTCTGGCTCCTTCTTCCCCTCCCTATAATGTGATCTTGGTGAGGATCCCCTGTCTATGCTTGATACCAAGAGCCAACTACCCAGAAAGGTTAAGTGCATTCCCCAAGGTTACACAGATGGCTGGGACCTGAGCCCAATAGGAGCTCAGGTTTCTTGCTCATCTCCTTTGCTGCAGCCCTCCCTGTCCTAGGATCCCTTTCTTCTGGGAGTGTGACTGGGTCAGATCCCAGGGGAGCCTGTGGGTAAAGAGCTCAGTCCCTCAGGGTTTCCTTAGGATTCAAAGCAAGCGAGGCACCCCATCCCCACCCAGGCAGAATAATCGCCTGCCCAGATTCCAGATGAGGCTTCCCCCACGTCAGCCATGCTGGACCTCAGTTCTTGAATTTATTACCCCACTAGGTCCTAGAGGCCCTCTCTCAGCTTCTCAAGCTGTTGTCCACACCCTATGCCTCCTTTATTCCCTGGAGTCATCCAGGAGATAGCCCCTTCCCCATCAAGTTTCAGCTCCATTTTGTCATCAGAATTGTGTCAATATTGCTAAAGTCCTTGGGTAAGTCTCTGCCTTTTCAGACCTGTTTCCTTGTCTGCAAAATGTGTGTGTATGTGTGCTCATGCACACACGTGTGTGTGTGTGTGTGTACAGGATGGTCTTGGAGGGGCTTTTAGTCCTGTGCCCCTTGGCTTTTTAGGGATGGGGTGGGAAGGGTACAGTAATCCTATGATTTGCCCCAAGTTGATGCCCCCACCTTCTCAATGTCTGACCTTGAACTTGGCTTCACCCCAGTTAAGGTCCTAGTTGCCCTGCTATAAAGTGGTTGTAGGGCAGTCTGGGGGTCCTTCCAGGTTGGCTACTGTAGCATCCTGTGACCCAGGCTCCCTTTGTCCTTATGCTGCTTCCCTTTTCCTCTGTTCACCCTTCTTCCCAGGCAAATGGGGGAGCAGCCAGGCAGGCCTGTAATGATGACACTCAGTCATTAGGCAGTGGGGGAGGGTTCTCCTCTTGCAGGACTTCCTCACCAGCAGGGAGGGGAAAGCATGACTGTGAGCCTTGCTGTTCCCCTTTCTTACTTTCCCTTCTTCTTCCCCCACCACCATCAAACACAGGAAAATCCATAGGCCCAAGATTCATTTTCTCCGTTGAGTCAGCAGAGGCTAGTTCGCTTCTGAGGGACAAGCAACTGGCTTTTAAATAACTCTCTGATATTTAATACCCTCCTCCTCCACTCTGCGGCCTGGGCCTCTGAGGGAGCGCTAGAATAGAAGAGCTGATGAGTTCTCTGAAAGTGTTCCTGCCCCCACTTCAGTCCTTCTCACCCTCAGGCCATCAAAAAAACTGATTCCTTACTACATTTGTACTATGCTTTATAGTTTATAAGTGGTTCCCTAGGTCAGGTTTCTCATCCCAGTTTAGAACTGGAAACTGAAATTTAGAAAAAGGTAGAGACTCCACTTGACTTTTAGTCTTGGTCTACTGCTGACTGGGTTTGTGACTGTGAGCAGGACCCTTTCCCTCTGCAGGTTTCCGTTTCCTCACCTGTGGTACAAGGCAGTTCAGCTAGCGGGCTGCTGCTAATCTTACTAGCTGTAAAATTTCATGCTTTGCTGTGCTAGTCTAGATCTCCTTCCCTAAAAAGCCACTCTGTTTCTACATTCCCTTTCAGGGAGAAGCTAAAGGGCATACCAGACTGCTGCTCAAGGCCAGGTCGGGTCTGGCCCCAGGATTCTATTTGGTTGAGCCATGGATAGGAGTGGGTGGGGAGAAAGAGGGAGGAGCAGTGTTAGACCCCGCCCTTCCCCTTCCCTTCTTTCTTTTGCAGATAGAGGTCAAGACAGACTAAAGGTAGTAACCTATTGAATATTGGTTCCCTTAAAAACTCAGAATCTCAGCAACTGTGGATGTAATTCAATGAAGTGAGAGTAAAACCCTCTTCCTCAACTGCACCAGAGCCCAGGCTCCTGATAAGGGAAGTTAGTGGGCCCAGTTCCCCTGGCTTCGCCACTGTTCTCACCATTCAGAAGACAGGGGTCTCTGGGAATGCTGGGAAGTTAAGAACTATGCTTGGGGTTACCTCGGATTAATGATGGAACATTAATTCCATCCTATGGGATGGTGTTCCTGGGCCTATGGGGGACCTATGGTCTAGATCCCTGGCCCCCAACTTGGTGCACATGCCCTCGCCCTGATCCAGGCAGGAAGTTGGCTATGGAGGGATATGGGTGGGAGAGGCAGGTTGGTTCCTGCTCAGGTCTGGGGGTGACCTTTGCCCAACTTGATTAGCCTTATCTTAGCTGCTCATGCTCTTCTTCAGCTGTGCTGAATCTTCTACTTCTAGAATCACAGAATCTTGTAATCAAAACATTGGACTTCTAAGAACCACAGACTCAACCATAGAACATGGTCTTTTTGAATCAGAGCATTGAATCTTACGGCGTTGGTAATATGAATGGTGATGAATGAGACACTTAGAGCTTGTGGTAGGTTGTGATGTTAATGGTCCTACATGTATCCTGCCTATCTGAATCCATACTTTTAAAAGCTATTTCTCCCCACACTGACTTGGACTTGGTCATGTGACTTCCTTTGGCTAATGAGATAGCAGCAACTGTGATGCAAGCAGAGAATTAAAAAGTGCTTGTGACCTGAAATAACAATAAATATAAAAATGAGTATGCAGTGGGGCTCCCCTGAAATCACTATGTGTAGAAACACAAACATCTTAGAGGAAGAGACCAGAAATGAGCCTTCCCAGGGAAGCTTTCTAGACCAAACAGGTCCCAGATGATCTTGTGCCAGGCTGCAGCTGCCTGAGTGACCCCAGATGAGACCAACAGAACTGCCCAGCTTACCTGAGCCTGGCTGATTCACAGATTGTGAACAAATAAAGTGGTAGTTGTTCTAAGCCACTAAGTTTTGGGGTAGTTTGTTAGGCAGTAGTAGATAACAGAGCCTTAGGATTAGAATGATAGAATCTTGATCATAAATTTCATCTGTCCTGGTAATCACAGCATCATAGAATTCTAGAACCAGAAACCAGAACCACTGATATAGAATCTGAGGAATAGAGGAGTCCTGGACACTCACTATCTTTAACTCCCACCCAAGTGCTACCCTCTCCTTTCATTCACAGACAAGTTGACCCACTCACCCTCCATCAACACTGGGCGCTCACCCCACCCACAGGTGTCCCTTATTCTTCAGTATTCTGTTCCATGTGTCACACGGTTTTCTTTCCTGTTCTGATCCTCAGCTGTTTTCTCAATCTCTTCCTTCTACCCTAGGAAGCCTTCACCTCCCAAACCTTCATGTGTTGATCTGCTTGTTTGCTCCCGGGAGTTAAATGTGGACTTGGTGGAAATTTGTCTTTCTTTGGTATCTAGCCCAGTTCCTAGCCCAGTGCCTGGCACAGAGCATATCTTGAGGAAAATAACCAGCACTATCATAACAAACCTCTTTTCTCACCTCTTCTTGCCCCAACAATGGGCAACCCTTGATCTGTCCATGGTTCTGAATGTCTTTGTACTTTTTTCCACTGTCTCAATCAGAGGGGCTACTTCCCAAGGTAGGGATCCTTTCCCCCATATACTGATCATTGGCCTGCATGTTAAATGCAAAATAATATATGTAATAATTAGGATTAGGTTCAACTATTATTCATTAGAATACCCCAAATAATAAATGACATAGAAATAGAAGTTTGTTTTTTATCTCACAATACAAAGTCCGGAATGTGGGGATCCAGAGTCTGAATGATCTCTCCACAGTCAAGATGACCCTACAGTCCTCCTAGTCTCCCTCTCTGCCTCTCCGAGCATGTAGTCCTCATTGTTATGGTCCAAAGGCTTCTAGAACATCAGCCATCACATCAGATAGCAGATGGAGGAAATAGATAAATAAAGGTTCCCCTCCCCTTTATTGACACTTCTCATAATTTCATTCAACATTTTCCCTTACATAGCCACACCTAACTAGCTTCAAGGGGCTAGTGAGATAATGTACCCAGCAAAAAGTATGGTCCTTGTTACTGAGGAGGCAGAATAAATACCTATTGAAAAGCAACTACAAGCCTCTGATATTAGTAATGGAACAGAGATGTTGACTGTGACTGTGGTATTGATAATAATGGCAGTGGTCATAGTGGTGACAGTGATGTTGGTGGGGGTGGTATCCGTGGTGATAACAATAGTGATGGTGATGAAGAAGGAAGTGATGGCGAAGATGGTGACGAATGAAGCTGGTGATCATTATAAGCTCAGATCCAGGAGCACACACTCACTTAAGCATCAGCCTGGACTGGAAGAATACCAGGAGATGGGCCCAGTGACTACAAAGTGTCTGAGTCTTGGGGCCTGCTCCAAGACATTTAAGAGATTTTTGTCACTTATGATGCTTTGCAGTTAATCAGTTACAAACCTCCTGCCTTCTTGAGTCTAAGTAACTCCCTGCAGAACATGAATCAGATTCCCCATATAAAGGCTAGAAATAACTCCGGAATGAAAACTTTAAGCCTTAGGGAGGGGAAGCAGGAAGGGCAATATTAGACTTCCACTTATTAAACAATAAACGCTGATGGCATTTGTTGTTACTATAGTCAAGGAAAGCTTTATTGGGAAATACACAGAGAAGCACATGGACATGTAGCTTTAGAAATAGAGACAGACTTATTACAAAAATAGACAAACAAGGGGAATGGGGGAGTCATGGTGTATGGCACACATTTTGGGGGCAAGACACAATTATAAGAGGGACTTTATCTAACAAATGCATCAGTGTAACCTAATTCTTTGTACCCTCAATGAATCCCAAGCAATAAAAAAAAGAGTGAGTTACAGATATGCAGAAAGAAACAGGCCCACCTTCAGAGACCCCCAGGTACACACTTGTTTTACAAGGATGCATCAGGCCAACCTCTCTCCCCAGAGATATAAAAGTCACCCAGCCATCTAATTCTAAAGGATAATTTATATGTTACTACCTGGGCCCCATGCACTGAAGATACATACCCAGAAGCCAGACATGATAGAGATGAGGGCTTAGAGCTCAGTAGCCAATCAGAGAAGGAGGCGGTCTGACCTTCTTGCTCCCCGCTTCTGGAGTTAGATTGCACCAGGGCACCATGCCTGCCCCAGGTGCAGTTGCTGAAGGTGACCAGAGGGATGGGGATTGGGTAGGAGGGATTGTGTCCTCCAGGAAGTCTTCCCCAGGAGCCCAAGGACACACCTGGAATCCATTAGCAGAGGGGCCGTCAGGCAGCAGGCTCTGGCTCCAGGTGAAGAAGGCGTGATGAGAACATGTGGCAGCCTCCTGCTTGCTGGAGCTGGAGCTGGAGCATGGAGGACACCTTGGCACTGGCTACTTCCAGCATCTACCTCTGGCACCTACCTAGAATGCAGAGTAACCCACAGTGCAGGCCTTGGAACTCACATCCCAAACTTTCGGTGAGTTCACCTCCAGTTCACCTCCCAAACCTTTGACACCAGATTTCCCAGCCTTTACAGTGACACTCTTCTTCCAAAAAGCCTTCTTGATGCCTCCTTTGACTGCCCCCCACAAAGTTTCTTTCTCCACTTCAGCTCAGAGCTCCTATATGATATTGCCCCAATCTGCTTACCATTTCCATTGACCTGTGCTTCTTTGGAAGTGGCAACCCTGCCTGGCTCCAGCTGCCACGGCCTTCCTCTCTGCCCAGATGGAGCAGCCTCATTTCACTGCAGTCATGTTCTTCCTTAGTGGTTGAAGATGTTTGAGTCCCACCTTGGGTATCAAGCCCTTCCACCATTGCTGCTAATACTTGGTCTTGTACATTTCCTGTACATAACTGACTGTATATTTCCCACCACTGGAGTGCTTGAGCCCCTAATGACCCTGTCCTTTGAAGGCAGACCATCTATTTTCACCAGCTGAGGCCTGTCACCCCAGAGCCTCTTCTCCCTTTCCAGCCTCAGGTTGGCCATTTACCAGGATGATCTTTGGCTGGCTTCCTCCAGTGGGTCTGATTTTAGGACCCTGGATTTCCTTAATAAGGATTAAAAGGATTTTCCATTTCCTTTCCTTTCCTGCATGATAGAGCAAGCATGCAGCCCCAGGTGGGATTGGAATAGCTTCCCCCCACCCCATAAGGCTATGACATACCTGGAGGTCTCTGAGCTCATCACTCAGCAGAAGGCTGTGGGTAGGCAGGAAGCCCTTGCTGGCTAGCCAGCACATTGATTATTGGCCTCCCCACATATTCCTGGACATAGGATAGGGACCTCAGAACAAATAGATGGCTAGCAGATTGAGTAGGCAAGAAGTTCCCTGTTGGGGCAACCCCAAATTCGGGTCTCAGCAACCCCATGGTACAGCCAGCACAGACAGCTCTGACCCATCCTTAGCACAGGTCCTGGCTAGGGTAGGGGCTTTAGCTTTGCTCTGCTAGCGTAGCCCCATTCCTGCCCTGGGGAAGAAAAAATGAAGCCAGTTGGAAGTTCAGAAAAGGAAAGGCTAAAAAGGAGCCCACAATTGGCACTAATTAGCCACTGGGGGAGAGAAAAAGGAGGTCAAAGGACTGAGTCTACTGAAAGAAAGCATCTGGCAGGCAAAGCCTGACTGGTCCTCACCCCCCACTGCCTAGCATGGGCTTAGCCACACACAGGCCCATCTGACACTGCCTCAGTGCTGGGGGCAGGGCTCCTCTCTACCCACAGTCCCCATCCTGGTCAAAGGGAAGAGGGGGAGGGTGGGCAGGCAGACAGGGCTGAGCACCCACTGTGTGCAGGAGACTGAGAAGAGAGCTTTACATGCAGGACTGTATAATTCTCACAGTGGCCCTGAAATGGAAGTACCTTAGCCCTAATTTTAAAATACAGAGGTGGACGCTCAGGTTAAATCGCAGTTTTACAGGGGTTGAGTAGGGGGTCCAGCTCGGGCTATGCATGTGTTCTTGGTGCTGTGAACAGGGCTTGGAGTGCAGAGCCCTTGCCTGTACCATCTGTGTCCCCAGGACTCAGCCCGGGGAAGGTTGGGCACATGGCAAGTGCTGAGAAGAGCTGTAGAGCATGACAGGCAGGAGAGGACCCCCCAAAAGGGAGAAAGACCGAGGGATAATGGAGGTGCTGCAGAGGCGGAGAGACTCAGGTCACTCCCATCCCTGGGACATCATGCAGGGGACCCCTGGGGAAGCTTTCTTGGGGCTCAAGACAAATGCCTAGTCATGGGAGAAGATAGGGGAGGAAGAAGCCTTTCTTCTCCCCTTTGCCATACCCCAGATGGTTAAGCTGAGGCCAAAAACAAAATGAAGAACCTTCAGCTCTTGCTGGAGCAAAGCCACCCCTGCTGGAGCCTGGGCAGATCACCAGCTGACCAGCTGGGCCAGAGCCAGGCCATGGTCCCAAGTAGGGGGCTGCTGAGTAGGAGAGGCTCAGGGCAGGGCCACTGTGGGCACCTGGCAAGGCCAAGTGCCCCTAACAAAGGAGAGAGGCAGCAGGACAGAGGTAGGGAAGTGGACCGTCCTTTGGCCCTGCCTGTGAACAGCGCAGTAGCAACTAGGGAGGAAGAGACACAGTGTGGGCCAGGCAGATTTCACGTAGTAGCTGATTCAGTCTTCACACCAACCCCCTGAAAGGTGGTGATTCTTTGTCCTCGTTTTAAAGATGAGATAAGAGGTGCAAAGAGAGTAAGTAACTTGCCTAAGGTTGCAGATGATTAGGAGGCTGGGATTCTGCCACTGGCTGTTTGGCTCCACGCCTGCTCTTAATCAGGATCTCCCTAGAGCAGCCTTAAGAAGCTTTACCCATGTGCACCCACCAGCAATTAAGGGCTGCTTGGTACTGTGAAAAATGCCGGTGGAATGTGTCTGATTAGGTTCATCAGTGCCCAGCATGGGACACGTGTGTTTTTAAGATGGATCACCATTATCCTTGGCTGAAGAATTGCATGGGGTTTTCTAATTACAAATTATTCCTGCTGGATTTCATTATGGTTCCTCTTGTACTGGCTTTTTGTTTTCTTGATAATCTTAGAAAACTTTGAAAGTCATGGTCAGCCAAGTTTATTTTCTAGGTCTTAAAATATACAGCTAAGCTATTATTAAGACACAATGTTGTTATTCTTTTTAAAACATGACGTTTGACTCAATATAACAAGACAGAAATTATTTGAATTTAACCATTCCATATTTACAAGGAGACAGAAGAGAAGGACAGACATTTATCTTCCTGTAGAAAACCTTCATTTGGCGGCACCTGTGGCTCAAAGGAGTAAGGCGCCAGTCCCATATGCTGGAGGTGGCGGGTTCAAACCCAACCCTGGCCAAAAACTGCAAAAAAAAAAAAAAAAAAAGAAAACCTTCATTCATTCAGAAAACAAATCTCTTATGCTAGAGAGAGCTTCTCACTTAAGTGTTTTAAACTGTTTTTAGCCAACAGTCAATTGCTGTAGCCTGTGTTAATTTGATCAATTCTAATTAGGACTTTTCACTGATTACTGAAAATTCTTCAAAGTTATCAGCATTAAACAAAGAGCAGAAAATGAATGATTTATATCTACATCATTAAGAAAAGAAGAAAATGTAGGGATCACCAAGACCCAGCCTAGGTTTACTTAAAAGAAGTCCAGCTAATCTCTGTGTCTCTCACCCTGGGAGAACTCATGCTGTAATAGATCTGGGGTCTGTGATTTCAAAAAGGCATTTAGAACATCTCCTAAGGTTCTTTTATGGCCAGTCAGAGGTGGGATCAACTAGTGATACCTAGGAGAATGCCTAGCTGCCTGGACAGGGGTAGAGGAGAAAGGATTAGTGAATCAATGGCGCCACTGAGGGAGATGAGTGTCCTGCTTGGAGTTTGGTCCTCCATGCTGTCTTGCTCAGTCTGATGTTATTTGGAAGGATTTGGATAAGGCCAAATAGGTGCAAAAATGTGCATATTGAATTTGTGGGAGAGAAACTAATTATGTCAGATGGCAGAACTGGGTTTCAGAATGATCTGGGTTAACTTGATCTGTAGGTGACAGCCATAGACTCAAGTTCATGGAGGTAAATCCCACGTTCCCACTGGGCTTAAAGGTTGAGGTGGAGGAGAGGAGCAGGAAGTGCCGAGCACACACGGGATGCCACACCTAGGGTAAGATATCTCATTTGTGAAAACCCTAAGGGGAGGATGCTGTTCTCATTTTATAGGGGAAGAAACTGAAGTCTGGAGAAGCTCGGGTCACGTAGTAAGAGATTATTGGGGCTTAAATCCAAACTGAGGTTTATCAGACTCCTAGGTTCACACTTCACAAAGAGCTGGGGTGAAGAAACAATAGCTTAATAGCAGTTTATGTGAAAAGAAAACAAAATACACTTGTATCTGATACTAGTCCCAAATTGGTATGCTGAGGAGGTGAAGAGGCTGTGCTTGGCCTGAGGCTTGAGCTGGATGGCTTGTCCGGGTAGGCAGAGTGTACCAGCCTGGAGGCCCAGGTAGGGCAGGGCTGAGGGAGGGAGTTTGCCAAGAAGTTGGCCAGAAGTAAAGGAAGAGAGCAGAAGGTGAGTGGGAGTTCTGGAAGGCATCTGGGAGCGAGGCAGGGATGCGCCTCTGGGCCGCTGGGAGGTTCCGGGACCTTGACTTCTGAACATGCCCGATACTTTGTAACCCCCATTGTGTCCCGCAGCTGTTCCTTCAAGTGAGAAGGGCTAGAGACCGGTGTCCAGGGCAGTGAACATGTGAGGAACAGATGTCCTGGGAGTCATTTGGAAGAAGAAAAGAGGGCAGCCCAAGTCTTTGTGCCCATGGGAGAGACCACGTGAATAACACGTACAAAGTGTTATTCAAGGCCAGGTGGGCTGGAGAGGAGAGGTCAGGAGATGGAGGAAGAGGCTGGGGAGATGCAACCGGCACCATCAGCAAAGGTCAGGCCCTGCTGCCTTCTTAATCTTTCTAATCATTAGCCCAAAGTCAAGGAGAGGCCACCTTTTAAGCAGAAAAGTGACATAATTTTATCTGCATTTTGGAAGGATCACTCTTACTGTGTGATTGAAGGGGGCTGAGGCTTGCAGGAGTACATGGAGAAACAAGGGGCTTGGGCTGGTGGTTGCATGGAGGTGGGGAGCAGTGGGTGGTCTCAGATACTCTGGGCTTGATGGCTGGCCAGCTGCCTGTGAGGGCGAGGGAACAGATGGATCCTGGGTTTCTGGACTGTGAAGGGTAGGATGTTTGCTGAGAGAGGAAGGCACCAGGTGTGAGGTGGACAGAGAGGGTGGATCCTGCACAGTCCCGATGAGTTAGACTTGCTGAATGGATAATGGGATATTTAAGTCCAGAGTTTGTTAGCCGTGTCAGGGCTGAATATCCAAAGCTGGGATTTGTCTGCATTTAGGGGGTAGCTGAAGCTACAGGCCCACCACACCTGTTTATCCAGGGCCCTCCTCAGTCTATCATCTATTCTGGGAAGCCATCCCTGACCCCTGCCCCACCCCCAGGCCATCTCAGGGACCCTCTGGCTCCCACTGCTTCTCCATCTCAACTTGTGGCCAGTGTCTCTCCCTTCCCACTAAGATGGGGAGTTCCTGGAGGGCAGGTACCCAGCACAGGCCCTGGCTCAGAGAAGACATGGGTGACCGTGTGAGAACTGAGGCATGAAAGGACCATCAGAGGAGGAGGCTGCCAGAGGGGACTTAGTTCTTGTCTCAGTAGGCACAAGAGTGAGGGTTGTACAGCCCATGGGGGAGAAGAAGAGATGCCTATATTCAGCAGGTATCCTCTGAGGACCACTCAGTCCTGGATTCTAGTTTTCCAGGATCTGAGTCACCACCCCTAGGGAGGAGGAATATCATTTCCACCTATCTCTGAGTCCAGGGTCACTCTCTTGCCACCTCCTCCTTTGGAGCAGTTTCTAGAGGCCGTGCTGATCTCAGCAGAGTGTCTCTCCCCACCCCCATGCCCCCCATGAGCCTTCCTATCCTTGGAGCTCCACCCAAGCTTAGATGCTTTGCTAGAGTTTCACTCTAGCTGTTGAGGTAGCTCTGGTCTGGGCTGCTAGGGCTGGCTGCCGGCCCTGCCCAGCCTCCTCCACCTCAGCCTCGGCCTGGGCCCTCCTCCCCACCCCCGCCAGCCAGCTCTCCTTTGTCCCACTGCATACCTTACTGCTGCAGCTTGGCTGCAGGAGCCAAGTGGGCCTCAGCCTGGAGATTCCAGGAGCCCAGAAGGAAGGGAATGTACCTGGAAGAGAAGGGGAAGGGGCAGACTGGTGCAGAAGCTGGGAAGGCAGAGGGAAAAGAAGTGGGGGAGGAGGAGGAGACAGGGAGTGTGTCACCGCTGGACTGGAAGGCCTTTGAGATTACCCAGCTCCCTCATTTTGCCTGGGAAACAACTAAGCAGAGAAGGGGAGTGGTTCACGGTGAGTGCACAGGCACAGAGAGCCTTCCTTGTACTTGGAGGGGGAAGAAAAGGGAGGAGAATGGGGAGGCCATGTCATGACAGTGTAGGGGGAAAGGGGCCTAGGGGCTTGTGACTCAGACAAGAGGGAGACAGAAGACAGCTCAGGGGGGATGCAACTCACGTGATTGAGCAACCTCACCCCATTTGTAGCGAGGAAAGTGATCCCTGAAGCCTGGGAAATGAGAGGGAAAAGCAGCCTCGAGAGGACTCTAGCCTCAGTGTTGGAGGGTTGGATAACATACACATTGTTACAAGAGGCAGGCTCACTGGGTGCTTCCACCCTGGCTCAGAATAGTCAGCCTGAGATGACTATGGTTATTGTGACCAATGTCAGCTGTGCCAACTCTGCTAGCAAAATGCTACAGAAGCTGCCAGGTTGCCCCAGAAAACTCAGCCCTTCCTCTGCTTCCAAACCACCTTAGGATCTGACTGTGAGAACTCGAAAATACCAAGCCACGGCAGTACTATCACTGGGTTAGTATCATTCTTATCTGCAGTTTTAAAATAAAATGTATTTGACTGTTTGGGGGGAGTGAGTTCACTATAGAAAATTAGAAAAGTAAAGTTGAAAGAAAAATAAACACACTCATAATCCCACCGTCCAAAGACTTCATTGACAAATATCCTTCTAGCCTTTTTTTCTATGTACATTTTCTTCATAATTGTGGTAATGCTGCTATAATCTTTAAAACCCTTTTGCTTTATTTTTATTTATGATTACTAAGGTCAAGTATGTACTTTGTTAAAAAAAAGTCAAGTACAAAAAAAACTAAAAGCAGAGAAAAATATTTTTTACAACCCCATTATCCCATCAAGCATTGTAATGAAGACATTGGAATTTATTTGTTTATTTACTTTTGAGACAGCCACTCACTCTTACCCTGGGTAGAGTGCCGTGGTGTCTTAGCTCACAGCAACTTCAAACTCTTGGGGTCTTTCCTTAGCCTCCTGAGTAGCTGAGACTACAGGTACCCCCCTCCACCATAATACCTGGCTAATTTTTCTTTTCTTTCTTTCTTTTTTTTTCTTTATCGCCCTTGGTAGAGTACTATGGCGTCACAGCTCAAAGCAACCTCCAACTCCTGGGCTTAGGTGATTCTCTTGCCTCAGCCTCCTGAGTAGCTGGGACTACCAGCGCCCACCATGATGCCCAGCTATTTTTTGTTGCAGTTTGACAGGGGCCGGGTTCGAACCTGCCACTCTCAGTATATGGGGCCAGCACCCTACCCACTGAGCCATAGGTGCCACCCTAATTTTTCTATTTTTAGTAGAGGTGAGGACTTGTTCTTGCTCAGGTTGGTCTCAAAAGTCCTGAGCTCAAGTAATCCACCTGCCTCCGCCTAGGATTATAGGCATGAGCCCCTGCGTTCGGCCAATATTGGAATATTTGCTTTTAGTCATTTTTCTATGCCCCATACTTTTTCTTTTCTTTTTTTTTTTTATTATTTATTTTTTTTTTTTTGAGATAGAACCTCAAGCTGTCACCCTGGAGAGAGTGCTGTGGCATCACAGCTCACAGCAACCTCCAATTCCTGGGCTCAAGGGAGTCTCTTGCCTCTGCCTCCCAAGTGGCTGGGACTACAGGCGCCTGTCACAATGCCCGGCCATTTTTTGGTTGCAGCCGTCATTGTTGTTTGGTGGGCCCGGGCTGGATTTGAACCCGCCAGCTCAGGTGTACATGGCTGGCGCCTTAGCCCGTTGAGCCACAGGCGCCGAGCTGTACTCTTTCTTTTAATATGTACAAGTGCTTTT
>CAUYRH010153949.1:0-19825 GCA_963574655.1 Perodicticus potto | reverse complement strand
AGAAAATGGTTTCTTTCCTTCCACCTTCCTCATTTCTTTTGCTGCAAACCATGTAATCCTTTGTTGATTTCTTTTTCATTTTGCATTATAAAATGCATCTTCCCATTTAGCCTTTCCTCAGTGACAGAAGAGGATGGTCTTCCCCTCTTTATTCTTCTGTTCCTCACATTGCTCACAAGCTGAGTGATGTGATTTCTCCTGTAAGAAAGGTGTGTCTGTACTTTTTCTCCACTATCCTAATCTAATGAGTAAAGGATGTACCTGTTCACAACTGTAACTCCATCAGCCAGAAGAGTAATTTTTTTACCATTTGTAGGACCTCTTTGTAAACCCCATTAACGTCCACAGTGCTGATCAGCTCCGTTCATTTTCAATAAACTTTGTGTATTATAAAATAACTGTGGGTTTTTCAAAGTGAACAAGCTGTTCCTTCCTATAACCAGTGATCATCTGTGTTTGAGGGCCAAAAATTGTACTCAGCATTGTCACTAACCTCTTGTCATGGAATGAGAGGCACATCATTTTCATATCACTTGGAAAATCCTTCCTAGAAGCCATAACTCTTCCTGTCATATGTATTTTCATTTTATGCAATTCCCGAGCAAGTTGAGGGCTTGTGTAGAACCTGTCAGTATAGATGTGACAGTCTGAACCACTTGTATGTACTTGCAAAACTTGTGCGAAATGATCGCTATTCGAGATGTAAATGGCAAATCAGGATGAATAAGGGTTTCTGTTATTGTCTTGCCATAATTGGGAATGTGAGAAAACACATAATCATTTTCTGAATCACACAGGCAAAAACACAACAAAAAAAAGTGTCAACATCGGAGTGGAACAGGTTGGACAAGGTCCAACATAGGATGAGAAAGCCCTGAGGTTTGAGGTTGAAGTGAGTTATGATGAAACCACTGCACTCTAGCCAAGGCAACAGTGTGAGACCCTATCTCAAAAGAAAAGAAAAGAAAAGGCTGGAGGCAGTGGCTCACACCTATAATCGCAGCACTCTGGGAGGCTGAGGTGGGTGGATTGCTTGAGCCCATGAGTTGGAGACCAGCCTGAGCAAAAGTAAGCTCCCATCTCTGCTAAAAATAGAAAAACTGAGGCAAGAGGATCGATTGAGCCTGAGTTGGAGGTTGCTGTGAGCTATGACATCACAGCACTCTAGCCAGGGTGACTCTGTCTCAAAAGAAAAAAAAAAGAAAAGAAAAGAAAAACAAAAAGAGATAAAGCAGGCTAAGGAAGTGATGACTATTACTTACAATTTTAAACTGAAATGTTGAATTTGGTAGTAACTTAAATCAATGATGTGAACAAATTCACTACAAGTTCTATATACTCTAATGAAACCGAAAAAACAACTTTAAACTATATTTTGGGATTGCCCCAATCAGTGCATTTTCGAAGGAAATCATAAATTATAGAAGTATTCTCAAAATGGTGGATTCAGGAGGTACCCTTGAGAACAAGGATCTAACCACTGTATTTATGTTGAATATCTCTTCTTTAAATTACAAAGTAAAAACTTCTTATCCAATTTTCTAATGAATGCTGTAATAAGGGACACAATTTATAAAGAAATAATTTAAACTAAATAGAATAAAGGACAGGTATACATAAGAAATTTTAATGCATTATTCATGATAGAAAACACGTTCTTGGTCTATCATATATCCCTTCCTTTGGAGAACGAACCCTTCCTTTCCATTCCATAAAATGGAAATAATTCCATTCCTCTAATCTTCATTTGCACTCAAGTCCCAGGCCCAGTCCATCAGAGTGCTCCATGCTACCTGGATAAATGACTGGTTTAGGAATGGGTATGTGAGGCTAGATAGAACAGTCATGTTCCCCAGGGACTTTCTTTTTGGAATGTTCAGAAAAGATATTCTTTCTTCCTTTAGGATCTTGAGATTTAAAAACACATTAACTGTAGCTCCTTCTGGCCACCGCCCCCAGTGCTAAGAAAAAGTCATCTGTAGCAGCAAAGAATAGAAAACTAATGCATGAGTGCAGCAAAACCCTGAGATGCAAAACAACGCAACAGCAGCAGCACCCAGGAGTGTATATTCAGAGCAACTTGAATCTATAGTCCTGGTTGCAATCTTCAAGCTTGGCAGAAATAAGTTCTCTACTTATATTAAAAACAACAACAACAACAACAAAACTCAACAGTATAGCCCAATGACATCATTAACAGTCATGGATCAAGATATCCTCAAAACTATTTCTACCCCTGGACTTATAATTTACATGAACTAACAAAATTTCCCTTCTGCTTAATCTAGTTTGACCTGACATTCTATTGCTTAAAACTGAAAGGGCTGCAATGTACTTTTATTGCATGGAGAAAAATAATTTGTTACCTAGTAAACTCAGTAATTATTTCAGCATGCTTTTTCATAAAAGGCACAGTTTTGATCACATTGACTTCTTACCTTCAGAACACCTATCTTTTTCCTAAAGATACTTTCTGAATTATAACCAGAACTTATCATAGAATACACAGCATGTACCACTAACCCTGAATAAATATGATCTGGGTACTCACACTCATCCAGCCCCAGCTGATAGGCCAAGTTCTGTAGACCTCGTACCTTCTCCATCAAATTAGCTGTGGTGAGGCTCCCCAGTTCTGAAATAGAATCATTTATTTCAATACCATTTCTTTCCACTATTCTCCAGCAACAACTCATCTGGGTTCAGAAACCTTGTTACATAAGTTTCTAAGCTTAATTCCTAGAGAATAAGTAGAAAATGAATCTTATCTCTTCTCTCCCAATCCAAGACACACACACCCACACAGAGAAATTTTCCATTACTGCAAAATACCTCAGATGAGCTTATCCACTCAGTTAGAAAAGAGTTAGCATAAAATAACGAATTAAGTGTTTTATCCTAAGAATCTTTCTATAAAATTCATTTTGCCTATTATACAAAATAAATATGCCATTAAAATATGAAACTTTGTGATTTTAGAGAGCCTTGCAGAGGATTTCTATTTTGCAAACTGGACATTGTCTCCATTGTCATTTTTAAGACCCCATTCTTTTTTTTTCCCAAACCTCAGTACACAGTAGAGGACCCATTATTTCAATTAACAATAAAATACCAACAAAACACTTTCTTCATGTTCCTCACTTTCTTAACTTTAGAAAACAGACTAAATA
Source organism: Perodicticus potto (assembly GCA_963574655.1). Lineage (NCBI taxonomy): Eukaryota > Metazoa > Chordata > Mammalia > Primates > Lorisidae > Perodicticus > Perodicticus potto. The sequence goes on along the minus strand of CAUYRH010153949.1, from coordinate 16,655 downwards.
TAAATCTAAACTTTCTCTTCGAATCAAGTATCTGTAAAATTTTTAAGTTTACCAAGTAAAAAGACAGTATACTTAAAATAAAAACTTACTTTCTTAGATTTTCATTTAAGTAGTACCCAATTCCTTGTAGGTTTAAGACACAAGTGAGTTAGCATACACAAAACGCTATGATCCTTCACTAAAAATATAAGGCTTCCTTTGGCAATACATGCTGATAGGATATTATGTAACTGTCTGTTTAGAAATTAGAACAATGAACCTGAAATGCCCTTGAGACTTAATTTTTCCATGATTGGAGGAGGGAATCTGCATTTAAGCATTTCATGCAGAACAATGAATTACTTCTAAAATCAAATAAAGGTGTTTTTTTCTTCCATTTATCATGCTGCAGTCATTACCTATAGTCTGCATAAGTGCACTTTCCTCATCTGTTCAGCTGCTTAAACAGCTCAAGAATCTCAGGTTTTTACCTTAATTTCAGTCTATTACTTTGCACCCATCATGAATCTTACCACCAGAAAGATGATAAAATAAATAAAGTAGAGCAAAATCATGGAAAATTAATGTTTTTTAATTTGAATTTCTACTTTGTGATTGAGTTCCAAATCATTTATCAAACAACAATATTCACTACTTACAGTATTCTTTATGGAAGAAATTGATGGGATAGAAAGAAATAAAAAACAGGTCTTCACCCCCTAAGGCATTGCCATAAATAGTACTGACAACAATATATGGCAGTAAATCCTACACAAATAAGGCACTTGTGTTACAGTAGAAAGAGACTAGACTTAAAAATCAGAGTTAAGATTTTTTTTTTTTTTGAGACAGAGTCTCACGCTCAAGCAATCCTCTTGCCTCAGACTCCCAAGTAGCTGGGACTACAGGTGCCTACCACAATACCTGGCTATTTTTTTAGAAAAAGAGTCTCATTCTTGCTCAGGCTGGTCTTGAACTCTTGAGCTCAACCAATTCACCTGCCTCGGCCTTCCAGAGGGCTAGGATTACAGGCATGATGAGCCACTGGGCCTGGCTCAGAGTTAAGATTTTCAACTCTGGGCGGCGCCTGTGGCTCAGCAAGTGGGGCGCCGGCCCCATATACAGAAGGTGGCGGGTCCAAACCCGGCCTTGGCCGAACTGCAAAACAGAAACATAGCCGGGCGTTGTGGCGGGCGCCTGTAGTTCCAGCTATTCGGGAGGCTGAGGCAAGAGAATCACCTAAGCCCAGGAGCTGGAGGTTGCTGTGAGCTGTGTGACGCCACGGCACTCTATCCAGGGCGATAAAATAGAAACTCTGTCTCTACAAACAAAACAAAAAAAAAGATTTTCAACTCTAACATATCTTGATTAAGTTAACTTCTAAACCTTAGATATCAACATATCTAACTGACAAGATCTTTTTTTTGAGATAGAGCCTCACTATGTTGCCCTTGTTAGCGTGCCGTAGCGTCACAGCTCACAGCAACCTCAAACTCTTGGGCTTAAGTGATTCTCTTGCCTCAGCCTCTCAAGTAGCTGGGACTATAGGCACCCACCACAATGCCAGGCTATTTTCTGTTGCAATTGTCATTGTTGTTTAGCTGGCCTGGGCCAGGTTCAAACCTGCCAACCTTGGAGTATATAGCTGGCACTGTAACCACTATGCTACGGGCACTGCGCCTTAACTGACAAGATCTTTATGAGAATTAAATGAGAAAGTTTATGTTAGAGATTTTGTTAAGTGTAAACATTATACAAAATTAGTAAGAATTTAGCAGCAGCAGGTTCATTGTAACTTGACTCTTGAATTGGTAAGATTTCTACACCTGGAAAAAGTAGAGAAAAGCATTCCCGACACAAAAAACTAAAATAAAGAAGGTTGGTTAAGTAGGCAGTTAAAAGCGAAGAATACTTGTAAGGGAATAATAGTAAGAGAAAAATTGGGAAGATGGTTTGTGGAAGAACATAAATATATAGGTAAACGTTAGAGGTCACCAGTATCACTTACCTTTTAACATGTCGATATCATCACGTTCTATCTCAGCCATCCATTTGGGTGGAGAGCTAGTAATAGGCTGTTAGAAAATAAGAACATATCCATTCAGATACTGTGAAGAAAACCTACTCTTTCCTCTCATAAGAAATGGTGATCTACTGGCTGGAAGGCTAGCCTAGAATGTTAGGAGGAATCTAAAAATTAGATTGCAAGAAAACAGAAGCCACATTTCATAAACCTATATTGTAGCTACTTCACCAGTTTGTAAGACATGAATCTGAAGTAGCTAGCACCTTTATTCTTGAAAGATCCACAATCTTTTCTCTAGCAGTAAATACGCTAGCTATGGCAAACAAGGAACAGTGAAATATACCAAATGGGTGTCCAAGGACACTGTGGTACAGAATATCTTTGTGCTAGCCACGCCTCAGAGATATGACAAATCAAGATGTGAAAAAGAGTTCTTGAATCGATGTGGAAGGGAAAGTAGACTATGGTAAATACATGAATAAAAATGTGAGGTGACAAGCAACAACAATCATAGCTGATAACATATTTCTGAGTAACCAGGTAAAAGAGAATGCACAGAACGATGACTCTTCTTTGGTCATTGTTTGGTATAGTATCATTTCCAAATCACCATACAGTCTTTATAGTTGCTAAGGACAAAGATTAAAATATATATTTTTTTATACACAAATAAAAAAAAGAGATGCTAGCTCGGCGCCTGTGGCTCAGCGGGCTAAGGCGCCAGCCATGTACACTTGAGCTGGTGGGTTCGAATCCAGCCCGGCCCACCAAACAACAATGACGGCTGCAACCAAAAAATGGCCGGGCGTTGTGGCAGGCGCCTGTAGTCCCAGCTACTTGGGAGGCGGAGGCAGAAGACTCACTTGAGCCCAGGAATTGGAGGTTGCTGTGAGCTGTGATGCCATGGCACTCTATCCAGGGTGACAGCTTGAGGCTCTGTCTCAAAAAAAAAAAAAAAAAAAGAGATGCTGCTTGTGACACGGACCTCAGGATGTTTAAAAATACTGGCAAATTATAATTTCAAAAATCTAGACTTCCCCAGGATCAGATTTGGCCTAAAATGGTTTATAGCCTTCCTTTGAGCCAGATGGGCCATCTTCCAGTAATTCACCAAAATGAAAAACACAAAGGGAAAGAGGAGAGGCACCCGATACATGTTCTATAGGCCTTTTACAAAACATGGGAGTTGGCTCAGTGCGCCTAGCACAGTGGTTACAGCGCTAGCCACATACACCGAGGCTGGTGTGTTGGAGCCCGGCTCAGGCCCAGCTAAAAAACAATGACAACTGCAACAGAAAAATAGTTGGGCTTTGTGGCAGGTGTCCGTAGTTCCAGCTACTCAGGAGGCTGAGGCAAGGGAATTGCTTAAGCCCAAGAGTTTGAGGTTGCTGTGAGCTGTGACGCTACAGGACTCTACCTAGGGAGACATAGTAAGACTCAAAAAGAAAAAAAAAGAAAACATGGAGTTGTTCCTTTGGCCACATATATGCGAATCTACAAAAGAAGTGATATCAAGGGAATGGGTACTGTTCAAAAAAGGCATGCCACATAGATGTCACCATAGCAAAACTGGAAGAGTCTACAATGCTACCCAGCATGCTGTTGGTATTGTTGTAAACAAACAAGTTAAGGGCAAGATTCTTGGCAAGAGGATTAATGTTCCTATTGAGCATATTAAGCACTCTAAGTTACTCCCGAGTAACTGGGACCACAGGCGCCCGCCACAACGCCCGGCCATTTTTTTGCTGCAGTTCAGCCAGGGCTGGGTTTGAACCCACCACCCTTGGTATTTGGGGCCGGTGCCCTACTCACTGAGCCACAGGCACTGCCCATTGCCTGGCTATTTTTTGTTGCAGTTTGGCTGGGGCTGGGTTCAAACCCGCCACCCTCGGTATATGGGACCGGCACCCTACTCACCGAGCCACAGGTGCCACCCAATATTTTTTCTTTTATTAGAGACAAAGTCTCACTGCATTATCCAGGCTGATCTTGAACTCCTGGCTTCAAGCCATTCTTCCACTTAAGCCTCCCAAAGTATAGGGACTATTGGTGTGAGCCACTGTGAGTTTAAAACTATGAAAGACAGCCCATTCGTAGAATAGCTTTGAGTTAGTAGCTTTCAATACCAGTGGCATACAGAAGCACCTGTGAGTTCAAGGTTATAGAGAGTTTTGATTGGGTCACTGCACTCCAGACTGGGTCACAGAGTAAGACCTTGTCTTGTCTTGCAAAAAAAGTCCCCTCATCACCTATGTAACTTAAAAAACATATAAATGTCTTGGTCATACCCTAGATGTACTGATTTTGAATATCAGGAGTAGAGAAGGGTCCAATGGAGAGAACAGAGGAAGTGGCCATATATATTTTACAAAAACTCCACAATTATACACTGATAATTCTGTCATTTAGGTAGGGGTAGGGACTGAGAAACATTACTTCACCTTTGATTCCTTTTATTTTTAATAAAAATGTACTCAGTGACTCAGCGCCCATAGCTCAGTGAGTAGGATGCCAGCCACATACACTGAAGCTGGCAGGTTCAAGCCCTGCCCGGGCCTGCTAAACAACAATGACAACTGCAACCAAAAAATAGCTGGGCATTGTGGCAGGCACCTGCAGTGCCAACTACTTGGGAGGCTGAGGCAAGAGACGTGCTTAAGCCCAGGAGTTTGAGGCTGCTGTGAGCTGTGATGCCACAGCACTCTATTGAGGGTGACATAGTGAGACTCTGTCTCCAAAAAAAAAAAAAATTTTACTCAGTACTAACTATGTGACAAGCAAAAAACTATATGCATCCTGTCAATTGCTCCAAACCAACACTATGAAGTAGGTATTATAACCCTGTTTTTCAAATTAAAAAGCCTAAAATAGAGGGAGATTACAGATCACTTGATTCAGGTTACACAGCTAGAAAAGCCAGGTTTCAAAACCCAGGTTATCTGAATCCAGAAACCACTACTCTATACTGCTTCCCCTAGGAAGCGCTAAGTCAAACTCACCATTTTTATCCCTAATAGGGAAAAACATTATACCAGGGGATCTTAACCTGGGTTGTGGGATGTCCTTGAATCCTTAGAAAAAAAATTTATTTATTATTTATTTCTTTTTTTTGAGACAGAGCCTCAAGCTGTCACCCTGGATAGAGTGCCGTGGCATCATAGCTCACAGCAACCTCCAACTCCTGGGCTCAAGCGATTCTCCTGCCTCCGCCTCCCAGGTGCCCGCCACAACGCCCGGCCATTTTTTGGTTGCAGCCGTCATTGTTGTTTGGCGGGCCCAGGCTGGATTTGAACCCACCAGCTCAGGTGTACATGGCTGGTGCCTTAGCCATTGAGCCACGGCACCAAGCCTAGAAAAAAAAATTAAAAAATAATATGTATGTCCAATTTCTAGGGAAAAGGCATAGATATTTAATTATATTTTTTAAAAGACTAGAGTATTTTTAAAAATCATACTTACTTATATATATAACTTAAAACATTTTAATTGTAACCAAATATAATTAGCTAAACTGAAAACTAAGTATATAGATAAGAACAGAAGAAAATTAACTTACATACTGCCTAGTCAATCTACTAGATAAAAGCTGGTCTAAAAATAATAGCTACTCTAGCTGGGTGCAGTGGCTCATGGCTGTAATCCCAGCACTTTGGGAGGCTGAGGCAGTAGGATTACTTGAGGCCAAGAGTTCAAGAGCCTGGGCAACAAAGCAAGACACTTTCTCTACAAAAAATTTTAAAAATACCTAGGTGCAGGAATATTATGAAGCCTTAACGAAAGATAGAGACTTTACTTTTTTCATGTTTACTTGGATGGAGATGGAACATATTCTTCTTACCAAAGTAGCTCAAGAACGGAAGAAAAGTATCCAATGTACTCAACCCTACTATGAAACTAATTTATAGCTTTCATATGAAGGCTATAACCCAATTACGGCACAAGAATATGGGGAAAGGGGCAAGGGAGGAGAAGGGAGAGAGGAGGATGGGGGGAGAGAGGGTAACTGGTGGGACCACACCTACGGTGCATCTTAGAGGAGTACAGGTGAAACTTACTGAATGCAGACTATAAAGGTCTTAACACAATAGCTAAGAAAATGCCATGAATGCTATGTTAACCAGTTTGATGAAAATATTCCAGATTGTATATGAAACCAGCACATTGTACCCCATGAATGTATTAATGTACACAGCTATGATTTAATTTAAAAAATTAAAAAAAAAATACCTAGGTGCAGTGGCTAACACCTGTAATCCTAACATTCTGGGAGGCTGAGGCAGGTGGACTGCTTGAGCCCAGGAGTTTTAGAGATCCCATCTCTAAAACTAGCTGGGCATTATGGTGGCTGCCTACAGTCCCAGCTAACTTGGGAGGATGAAGCAAGAGGATCTCCTGAGCCCAAGAGATTGGGGTTGCTGTGAGTTATGACGCCATAGCCCTCTACCCAGGGCGACAAAGTGAGACTCTATCTCAAAGAAACAGAAGAGTACGGATACTAGTAATCAGACTAATGGGTTCAAAGCTTGGTTCTGCCACTTACAGTTAGCCTATAACCTTAAGTAGCTTACTTAATCTGTCTGTGCCTATTTCCTGAAAATGGTAATAGTACTTATATCTCATATATTTTGTGAAGGTTAAATAATATACATAAAGTACTCAGAAGAGTGTGCAGCACATGGTAAGCACTATACAAGTGTTCACCAATATTATTATCATCATATTTTCCTAATTGGGAGAATTTTCAAAATCCTCCAAGGAGGTGGAAGTTAAGGTCATAAAAAACCACATAAACAAAAGAGAAAAGCTTCAAAATTATAGTGTGGGCAGAAAGAATACTTGCTTGGGGGTTATATTAAGTATTTCAACTGCTTTACCTTATAAAGCTTTCAGGTTGACAAAAAAGGTTAATAGACAAAAGCAAAATAGAGCATCTGGACAGGGGTAGGCACAATCATCAATTAACATGATGACAATACAAACAAATTTATAAGGTTATACTCATAAAATGATTTGACAGCTATGACACTATTTTCAAAAATGAAGAAGCAAGAGAGATTTGAACTTTTACTCAGCAGAAAAACTTTGGATGAATTTTTATAAGGTAAATAGAATATTACTTACACTTTTGAAGGAAGCTGCAAATTCAGCAACACCTGGTACTAAAAAGAAAAAAAAAAATCATTCATTCAATATTTGAATACTTTGGCATAGAGGATTCAAATAACAAATAAAGTCTTGCCTTTAGTAGCTTATAGTTTTAAAGAGGAAAGAGAATAAATCAGTATCTGTACTATTGTTTAAGCAATCCAAGAAAGATAGCAAGTGCTATCGAGAGATAAAAAAGGAAAATCTCAATCAGACCCAGGCAAGAAAAGCTTCTTAGAGGAAATAAGGCCTCAACTTTGAAGGACCAGGAGTTGGCTGGTTGGAAGTGTGATAAGATACAATATTTTTAGCAGAAAGTTTAAACTTCCTTTTTTTTTTTTTTTTCGGTTTTTGGCTGGGGCTGGGTCTGAACCTACCACCTCTGGCATAGGGGGCCAGTGCCCTACTCCTTTGAGCCACAGGCGCCACCCTAAACTTCCTTTTTAGGTATGCTGCCCTATCAATCTAATTATTTATTTAAATATCTCAAAAGGAGGCTCGGCGCCTGTGGCTCAGCGGGCTAAGGCGCCAGCCACGTACACCTAAGCTGGTGGGTTCAAATCCAGCCTGGGCCCGCCAAACAACAGTGACGGCTGCAACCAAAAAATGGTCAGGCGTTGTGGCAGGCACCTGCAGTCCCAGCTACTTGGGAGGCGGAGGCAAGAGACTCGCTTGAGCCCAGGAATTGGAGGTTGCTGTGAGCTGTGATGCCACAGCACTCTATCCAGGAGGACAGCTTGAGGCTCTGTCTCAAAAAAAAAAAAAAAAAAAATCTCAAAAGGAAAAATCACATTAAAAAGTAGAAAAATAAAAATCAGATACTTAAAAATGAAATAGTGTTTAAACTTGCTAAAAAAAGAAATACAAACTAAAAATAATAAATATTTAGTAACATCCAACATTGGCTAGTATGTGAGGAAATGGATCCTACCACACAGTCATCTTCTTCCATGTAAACAAAGATATATATGCAAGGATATTCATTGATAAATTGTTCATAGAATCAAAAATTGGATATAAATTAGGTTTCCAAATAAGGTATAAATACATAAACTATAGTATACCTATACAATAAAATAGATTTAAAAGAATGAAGTAGACTACATGGACTAAAATGGAAAGATTCCACTCTGGGAGGCCGAGGCAGGTAGATTGCTTGAGCTCATGAGTTTGAGACCAGCCTGAGCAAAAGTGAGGCCCCCATCTATACTAAAAATAGAAAAACTGAGGTAAGAGGATCGCTTGAGCCTGAGTTGGGAGGTTGCTGCAAGCTATGATGCCAAGGCACTCTACCCAGAGCAGAGTCCATCTCCGGAAAAAAAAAAAAGTAAAGATTCATTTATAATAAATTACTAGTAGAGTAAGTTAAGCTGAAGACCGTATATATGACTCTTGTTATTATAAAAAAACAAACAAACCCTCTATAAACTTAAATAAATTTATTTACTTATCCACATAAACATTAACAAGGTATTAACAGTGGTTGAAAGTGACTGAAGGAGGGAGGGAAATGCTTTATGTATCTCACTATTACCTGAATTTATTACAATTATAGTCTTATTTTTTTTAGAGACAGAGTCTCTTACTATGTCACCCTTGGTAGAGTGCCATGGTGTCACAGCTCAAGGCAACCTCAAACTCTTGGACTTAAGTGATTCTCTCGCCTCAGCCTCCTAAGTAGGTGGGACTACAGGCACCTGCCACAATGCCCAGCTGTTTTTTTTTGTTGTTGCTGCAGTTGTCATTGTTGTTTTAGATGGCCCGGGCTGGGTTCAAACCCACCAACCTTGGTGTATATGGCCGGTGCCCTATCCACTGAGCTACAAGCACTGTCCGTATTTTTGTTGTTGTTACAGTTGTCATTGTTGTTTAACAGGCCTGGGCCTGAGTTTGAACTCGCCAGTCCCGGAGTATGTGGGCTAGCCTACAGTTAATAGTTTAAAATAAGTATTGTGGGAGGCGCCTGTGGCTCATCGAGTAGGGCACCAGTCCCATATACCGAAGGTGGCGGGTTCAAACCCGACCTCGGCCCGAACTGCAAAACAGAAAAATAGCCAGGCGCTGTGGCGGGCGCCTGTAGTCCCAGCTACTCAGCAGGCTGAGGCAAGAGAATCGCCTAAGCCCAGGAGTTGGAGGTTGCTGTGAGCTGTGTGACACCACGGCACTCTACCGAGGGCGATAAAGTAAGAATCTGTCTCTGCAAAAAAAAAAAAAAAAGTATTGTTAGGCTTTATTTCCTGAATCACACTGTGTTCTGGAAAAAGATTAAACCACCAAATACCTATTCTTAAAATTGGACTTGTGTTTTCCCTTTGAAGTAAAATTAAAACTTTAATCATTAGTTAAATAAAAACTCTTCAAAAATCTCCCAAAGGGGTACTGGTTCTTTTACATTGATTCTGATATAAAGAAAGGAAAACTTACATTGTTCTGGCCAAAGATCTGGTGAGGCACGATCAAGTTTTTCAAAACTTAGCAGAGAAGCTTCCAGATCTGTTCCTAGAACACCCAGATGAACCAAGAAGACATGAAACACATTAGTTTACATTTCATGACATTTCAATTTCAAAGAACATAAACTAGAATACTCACCTGGAAGTCTAGAGATTTGAGTTCTGTAACTACTGGTGCTACCAGTCTATGACATAATATAAACAAATCATTCTCCTTCACCAAACCTCACTCTTCCAACCTATAAAATGGGAATGATATTTTTTATTGGGGTATTATGAAAAATGAGTATCAGTGAATCCATTTGCATCTTCATTCATACTTATACTTTCCTCTAATTATGATTAATTAGGTATCCCACTCCCATGAAAGAGAAACTCCTCTGATAGGGCTCTGGATGCCATCTTCTGTCACTTTATGAAGGACATCATCTTTTTTTTTTTTTTTTTTTTTGAGTAAGACAGAGTCTCACTTGGTTGCCCCTGGTAGAGTGCCATGGCCGTCATAGCTCATAGCAACCTCAGACTCTTGAGCTCGAGTGAATTTTCTTGCCTCAGCCTCCCAAGTAGCTGGGACTACAGGTGCCTGCCAAAACACCCGGCTATTTTTAGAGACAAGGTCTCACTCTGGCTCAGGCTGGTCTAGAACCTATGAGCCCAGGCAATCTACCCACTTCAGCCTCCCAGAGTGCTAGGATTACAGGCGTGAGTCACCGCGCTGGCCAACTTCATTTTGAATAATCCCCTTTCTCTTGTACCAGCAGTTTCTACCTTCTACAGGTTCATGCTGAACAGAAAACAAGACTGCTCTAGAATTTCCCTACATTAAAAAAAAAAAAAACAAAACAAAAAACCAAATAACTAACTCCTCCTTTACCCTATGATCTCCTCCACACCGCCTTCTTGAATTTTCTATTCTGTTGTTTCTATTTCTTCACCTCATGCTGTCTCCTTAACCTATGACAATCAGACTTCTGTCCCTAAATACAAAGAAACTGCTGTTGTCAAGGTCATCTATATCTTGTGTTGCTGGATCCAGTGGTTACACCGTGGTTCTCTCTTATATGACTTCTTTACAGCATACACTGACCATCTTCCTTAAAAAACTACTCCCAGTTTCTATGAAACTACCATGCTGGTCTTTCTTCCACTTCATTGACTCTTCTTTCTTCATTCTCCCCCTCCACTCAGGCTCCATCCTAGGCTGGCTCCACTTTCTATTAGTTCCATAGCCTTTACCTTCATATATGTGCCAACGACTACATATTTATATTCCGAGTCCCAACCTTTCTCCTGAATTTCTGCATGTCCAAGTGGCTACTTGACATCTTTTTCCACTTACATGTATTAAAAACCACTCAAATCTATGTGTTCAAAACCATACTCTTGGCTCGGCGCCTGTGGCTCAGTGGGCTAAGGCGCCAGCCACGTACACCTGAGCTGGCGGGTTCGAGTCCAGCCTGGGCCCACCAATCAACAATGATGGCTGCAACCAAAAATGGTCGGGCGTTGTGGCGGGCGCCTGTAGTCCCAGCTACTTGGGAGGCGGAGGCAGGAGACTCGCTTGAGCCCAGGAGTTGGAGGTTGCCGTAAGCTGTGATGCCACTGCACTCTATCCAAGGTGACAGCTTGAGGCTCTGTCTCAAAAAAAAAACAAAACAAAACAAAAAAAACCATACTCTCCCAATTTTCTCCATCTCAAGAAATCGTACCTCAGTGAACCCCAATTATCAAATCAAAAACCCAGATGTTATCCTTCATGCTTCTTTTTTTCCTTTACCCTTCCATAACCAATCCATCAGTAAATCTACTAGTTTCTAACTCTAAAATACACCTGGAAACCAAATTAATCCAACATCTCTGTCTACCTTGATAACCTGTTAGCAGATCTCCCTGCTCCCATTTTTACCCCCCCAATCTATTCTCCACAAAGTATCCAGAACTGACTTATTAAAAATGTCAATCAGGCAACACCTGTAGTTCAGTGGGTAGGAAATCAGCGAGGCTGGTGGGTTCGAACCCAGCCTGGGCCAGCTAAAATCAACAATGATAATTGCAACAAAAAAATAGCCGGGTGTTGTGGCAGGTGCCTGTAGTCCCAGCTACTTGGGAGGCTGAAGCAAGAGAATCACTTAAGCTCAAGAGTTTGAGGTTGATATGAGCTGTGACTGTACGGCAATCTACCCAGGGCTAAGTAGTGAGACTGTGCTAAATAAATAAATAAATGAATAATGTCAATCAGTTCATTCCACTCTTCCGCTTAAAGAACTTTTCCCCAGGTAAATCTATAAATGTTATCTACCATGTCCTATAAAATCCTACATGATCCAGCCCCTGCCTAATTCTTTCGCACCATTTACCCTCTACTCTTCTCTGCACAATATTAACATTAACATTATTGTCAAGTTTTTGCTATGTGCTCAGTATGCTAACTAGCTGCATAAACTAGTTCATTTAATGCTATAAACATTTTCTAGGTAAGATTTCTTTAGAAAGCTGGAAAAAGTTATAAACTCACTCCCCAAAAAATACATAAATGAATAAAAATTTTCAACATGTGTTTTCCTTTAAACTGAATTCGTTTTACCAAATATTCCAAAGGACTTTCCAATGGCATTTTAATTAGTAAAGAACTCAACTGTGATAGTCCCAGTTAGGAGGCTGATGCAGGAACATCGTTTCGCTCAGTAGTTAAAGACCAGAATGGGGAGCAAGACACCATTGCTAAAAAATGTTTTAAAAGGGGCAGGAGAGGTGGCTCATGTCTATAATCCTAGCACTCTGGGAGTCTGAGGCAGGTGGATTGCCCTGAGCTCCCAGTTTGAGACTAGCCTGAATAAGAGCAAGACCCTCATCCCAAAAAAATAGCTGGGCGTGAGGCCACAGCACTCTAGGGAGGGGGATAAAGTGAGACTCTGTCTCTGCAAAAAAATAGCTGGGCGTTGTGTTGGGTGCGTACAGTCCCAGCTACTACTAGGGAGGCTGAGGCAAGAGGACTGCTTAAGCCAGTGGTTCTCAACCTTCCTAATTGCCACGTTGTTACAAATGGAAAAAAGGGGTAGCTGAGACTATAGGTGCACACAACTGGGCCAGGTTAATTTTTCTATTTTTTGTTCAGACAGAGTCTCCGTTTTGCTAAGGCCTGTTTGGAACTCTGAGCAGCTCAAGCGACCCTCCCCCCTTGGCTCCCAGATTGGTAGGATTACAGGTGTGCACCACTGCGCCAGGCTCCTGACTCTTCAAATGCCCTTTCCTTCTGCCAAGAGGAGAATATTTTAACAACCGAGCATCTAGGCACAAGAACTTCCTTTGACTCTGAAGATCTATTTTTTTTTTTTTTATTGAGACAGAGTCTCATTCTATGCCCTGGCTATAGTGCCATCATGTAGTAGCTCACAGTAACCTCAAACTCTTGGGCTCAAGCGATCCCCTTGCCTCACCCTTCCAGGAGCTGGGACCACAATGCCCAGCTAGTTTTTCTATTTTCAGTAGTGATGGGTCTCACTCTTGCTCAGGTTAGTCTCCAACTTCTCGGTACAGGCAATCTGCCTGTCTGGGCCTCCCAGAGTGCTAGGATTACAGGTGAGAGCCACTGGGCCCAGCCTATAATTTCTTATACTACACGTACCTGTGCTCAAAAAACTTAAGACTCAGTTAAACCTAAAATTTAAGATCAAGTAATAGATTATCTCTGTACATATGTAATCATTCTTTCAATAAATGTTAACTGAAGGCCTACTGCTTGCCTTGAAGGCACTGTGCTAACTTGACATCCAACTATGAACAAGACCAAGTTGAAATTTATTAACTAGCGTGAAAAGGACAAAGTTAACAGAATAACTATGCTGCCAATGAAGATAGTGAGATTGTAAACAATGGCAGAGAGGGGCTTTGGATAGTGTGTTATGGGAAAGCCACTTTGGAAAGTGACATTTAAAAATCAAACCTGAGATGGAAAAAAATTTTACATGTTTTCGTTTATCTTTCTGACTCCAAAAACATTCACCATTATTATGCCTTTCATATACTTTTCAGGTACTTAATATAGTTCTCTTTGATCTCACTCCACAATGAACTTCCAAGATTCCTTCCAAACACAAAATGTGTTTGAGAAGGTAAAACTGTATCAACAAAATCAGTGTAAGGATGGGGGCGGCAGAAGCAAAAATTGAGTTCAAAAAAGACTGAAAGTCTCTATAGACTGAGCACAAAAGCTTGTGGGTATACCAAAACAACCTAAATGCTACCTAAGATGACTTGCACCTTAGACTACACTAAAAAGTTCATTTCTCATTTTCCTTGAGACTCTCATGGTTTGAGACTGAGAAGGTCTCCCACCTCTCATGCTGCCAGGACAAAGATTCTAAACAGGGTAGACTGGAGAGAATCATGTTTCCCTTACGGTTCAGTCTCGAGATAAGGTCAGCCACCAGCCTCTGCCAGGGTTTGAGATAATCTTTCCATCCGGGTGCTCAATGAAGAGAATCAATTCTTCAATGGGGCGCCCGGAAAGGAAAGAGTTACTGTAAGGCATTTCTTTTCTCCCACTAGTATCTCCTCTTTGATAGTCAGCTCGCCCAAATAGGGCCAAGGGAGAGCCAGACGATCCCCTTCCTTTTGCCGGTAAGGAGTCCCTCCTTGGTGCCCTTGTTCACCCGCCTGGGGCAAAGCAGGGAAACTGGGCACCTCCGGAGGTGCTGTGAAGAACCCATGAGCTGAAAACGGGGATGGATCTCAAGAAAAGAATTGAAAGGAAAAAGAGATAAATCTAAGAGAGAAGTGTAAGTTCGAAAGGCAGAGAGAGTGTGAACAGTGCCAGGGAAGCAAAGAAGGAGCTTGTAGGCAAAGGATCTCCAAGCCGGTTCTTACCATCCGTGGGAGACGCCATCTTCCAACCCACGTCACGTGACATGGCCAACCGTCGGCGGGAAAGCTAGGATCCATATGCCACGCCCCTGAAGAGAAGCCCTATCATCAACTCGCAGCTCTCTCCGTTTCCCCGCCCCATAGGGCAAAACTTTGCCTGGCCCCGCCCCTAATAATAGCCAAGTCTCTTGCGCTGTTGTAGAGGCGGAGCGACAGCAAAATTCTTGGTTTTATTTACTTTTCTCAGAAAGGAGGGTGGAGCTTCGGACATGCCTGCGGCCAATCGGGGTTCCAGGTTAGGGGGCGTCTTCTCCGTGTGCTCTACAAGGAGTACCCACGTCTGGGGTGTCTTCCCTACCTCAGCCAACAGAATTGGCAGAAGTGGGAAGTGGGGAGAGCGCTTCTGCTCCTGGCCAGTCACATATTCCCAAGGCTAAGAGTGAGGGGGTGGAGTCAGATTTTCGGACGGATGATTGGCTAAAGGAAATGGTGCTCACCACCAATGAGGAGGCCCAGCAAGATGGAGGGCGAGGCCTGGCAGCTGTAGAGCTTCTACTGAGTCGCGCTTCAGAGGCGGGGAAGGGGAGCAGAGGCGGCCAAGAGCCATGGCAGCGGTGGTGGCGGCGGCAGCAGCGCGGACCCGGATCCTGCAGGCAAGTGAGGGTAGCGCCGAGGGACCACAAAGTTAGGAATTGGATCCTTTCCGTTCACTCTCGGAGCCATCCTCGGGCAGGACCTACTTCTAGGTCCAGCCCCTTTTTTGACGAACCTCGTGTTTCCACCCTACCTGTGCGGCCCTGGCTTATCCCCAACCCTCACTTTGTATCCTTCCTCGTCCCAAATCCAGCTCTGGACTACCACCCCTGGCCCTCAACCCTTTTATAACTGATTCTCCTCTTTCTGGCTCTGGCCCACTCTCCTCCTCCAGCCCTGTCCCATCCCCGCTGTCACTCTCTCGCCCTCACCTCTCAGTCCGCCCACTGCCTTTCCTTTTCACCTCTGCACCAACCACTTCTCTATCCCCTAGAAACTCCCTTTTCTGGTCACCTTTCTTATCTATTTCTTGCGGAAAGAGTCCAAATTGCTCCCTTCCCCCACCCTACTTCACGGTCTGTAATCTAAGCTAAGGGGGGAGCAGGCACGCAGTGAACTTTGAATCTTCTTCTAGAAGATACACCAGGTTTTCAACAAAGGCAGCAACTTGCTAAGCTGTTTTCCCCAAATATGGCTCTTTGACTGTGGGCTGTCCCCTTTCTTGCCAAGACTTTCATGAAAACTTTTCTTTCAGCAAAGTTACAGTTTTCATGTCAGAGGTAAGTAAGGACACATAGCAATGCTACCAGTATGTTCCAAGTACATTCAAGGTATTAAACATTTCTAAAACAATGATAGAAAATGGGAGCCGAAGAAGAAAAGCGAAAAGTTCCCGCCCCAAAGTCAGCTCCTCATTGCCAATGGAGTTGGGTCCTGTCTTAAGCCAGCCTAAGGAGAGGTGATAGAGGAGCTGTATGCCTGAGGCCTGTGATCTTCAATTCTGTTCATGGCGCGTCCCCTTTCACATCCTAGCAAGGACTTAGATTATGAGGCAAGATTTACTGCAGGCAACATTGTCAAACCTGCAAGAAACAACATTGCCCTTTTTACTCGTTACATCCAGCCTGCAACTTACACCAGGCTTCAGTGAGCTCTGCTACAGAAACTTACACATCTTTAAGATTCTTGGCAGAGCCACCTAGCATGATGGCTCACGCCTATAATTGTAGCACTCTGGGAGTCTGAGGCAGGTGGATTGCTTGAGGTCAGGAGTTCTAGACCAGTTTGGGCAAAGTGAGACCCCGTCTCTACTAAACATAGAAAAACTAGCCAGGTATTGTAGTGGTCACCTGTAGTCTCAACTACTGGGGAGGCTGAGGCAAGAGGATTGCTTGAGTCTGAGAATTTGAAAGGTTGCTTTTAGGACCCCATAACACTCTACCCAGGGTGATAAAGTGAGATTCTGTCTTAAGAAAAAAAAAAAGAAGAAGAAGAAGAGCTAAAAGACCTCCGTCTATTGAGACAGAGCCTCAAGCTGTCACCCTGGATAGAGTGCTGTGGCATCACAGCTCACAGCAACCTCCAATTCCTGGGCTCAAGCGAGTCTCTTGCCTCCGCCTCCCAAGTAGCTGGGACTACAGGCGCCCGCCACAACG
>CAUYRH010153947.1:0-13913 GCA_963574655.1 Perodicticus potto | reverse complement strand
TTGTTTGTTTGATATGACATTTAGGATTTTTTTTTCTATTTTTTGTAAAAAATGATATTGGTAATATTATGGGAGTTGCATTGTATTTGTAGATCACTTTGGACAATATGTACATTTTAGCAATATTGATTCCTCCAATCCATAAGTATAGGCTAGTTTTCCATTCATTATGTTACCTATGATTCTTTCATCAGTATTTTGTAGTCTACCTTGTAGAGATCTTTCATCCCATTTCTTTCATCCCGTTAGTTATGTATATTCCTACCTTTTTTTTTTAAAGCTATTCTGAGATTGACTTCCTAATTCAATTATCAGCTTGGTCACTATAGGTATATAGACATACTACTGACTTGAGTGCATTAATTTGGTAACCTGGGACTTTACTGAATTCATTTATCAAATCTAGGAGTGTTTTTGAGGAGTTTTTAGATTTTTTTTAGATATAAAACCATATCATTAGAAAACAAATACTGCTAGACTTTTTATCCGATGGGGATGACCTTTCTTTCTTTCTCCTGCCTGATGGCTCTGATAAGGACTTCTAGTTCTGTGTTGAATTGAAATGGCAAACTTGGGCATCCTTGCCTTTTTCCAGTTCTTAGGCGGAATGCTTTGAATACTTCCCCATTCAGTATGATGTCAGCTGTGAGTTTGTCATGTATGGTTTTTATTACTTTGAGATATGTCTCTTCAATAATAAAGGGATGCTTGATTGTACCAAATGCTTTTTCTGCATCTATTGAGTTGATCATATGGTTTTGGATTTTAATTCTCTTTATGTGATGAATCATATTTATTGATTTGCATATGTTCAGTCATCCTTGGGATGAAACCCCCTTGATTGTGGTGAATTATCTTTTTGATTTGCTGTTGGAAATAGTTTGCTAGTATTTTGTTGAGGATTTTTGCATCTATATTCATCAAGGATATTGATTTATAGTTTTTTTTAATGTCCTTTTCTGGCATTAGTGTCAGGGTGATAAAAATGAATTAGCAAGGATTCCTGCCTTAATGTTACTTTGGAATAGTTCAGTAGAATTCATACCAATTCTTTTTACATATTGTAGAATTTGTGAATATATCTGGATCTGGGCTATTTTCTGTTGGAAGATATTTTATCACTTACTTGATTCCAGGACTCATTGTTAGTCTGTTCAGAATTTCTGTTTTCCTGATTCAAGCTTGAGTGAAGGCTTGTTTCCAAAAGTTTATCCATTTCTCTAGATTTTTAGTTTTTTACATAGAGGTATTCATAGTAGTCTTAGACTAGCTGTTGTATTTCTGTAGTATAGTTGTAATACTAATTCTAATAAAACTTCCTGTGTAATTCTGTAGTGTAGTTGTAATAGTCCTGTAACAGTTCTGCTCAATAGTTTGTGATTGAACTTATTTGAATTCTTTATCTTCTTGTTTATAGATGCAATTTGTTAATTTCTACAAAAAAAAGAGCCTGCTGGGAACTTTTTTTTTTTTAACCTGCTGGGAACTTTATTTGACTTTTAATAAATCTAGATATAAATGTGAAAGGAATTGGTATCAATAATATTTATTGTTCTAATCCAAGGGCATAATATATTTTACTATATATGATGATCTTTAATTTCTTTCAGCAAAACATTGTACCTTTTATTGTTTGTCTCATAGATTTTATTATATTCATTCCTGAGTATTTTATATTTTGGACTGTGCTTGTAAGTAGTCATTTTTAATTTCAATTTCTATCGTTTGTGACTAGTCTATAGAAAAACAAATAATGCCTATAAAATAACTTTGTTTTCTGCAACTTTTCTAACTTACTCATAAGTATTTTGTCATTTCTTATGGTTTTCTATATACATTATTGGTCATTTGTGGATAAAGAGAGTTATACTTTGTATTTTGGGGGTTTTGCCTTATTTTACTGACTGGGATATATGGTTTAATTTTAAACAAAAATGGCAAGATCAAGCACCAAAACTCATGAATAAGAGTGAAAGTTCTATAATATAAAAATATTATCATTATTATTCTCTCCATATATATCAACAGAAGTAGGTGGTAGTTGCTATAAAATCAAAAAGCTCCTCACAGCATAGCAGATATGTTTCTGATGAGAATAAAAATTATAGTTATGATTTTTAAAAAGTTATAATTTGGCCAAAGCCAATTCCTAGTCCTGTGCCTCTGGGCAAGTTTTTTAAACCCATCAAAATTCAGTTACGTGGAGTAAACTATGTTTGCCTCTTATCATGTTCTAGCCATGACTCCTTCAGATTCAAATTATGAAGGTCCAATTTAGCTAGTTTGTATAAAAAGTGAAATAAAAGAAATTTATTTACTTCTGAAAATAAGGCCAGCTGGTTTTTTCAGACCTCACTCTCTCCTCACTTCTCCAATTGCTCAGCAGGCTCTCTCCATATGGTATCCAACATGGTACCCAGAGGCTCCAGGCGAACATGTTAACTTAAAGGAAGAATGCCCCTTTCCTGATAATCTAATAAAACTTCCAGGAACTTGTCTGTTGCCAGGAGATGTCATGCTATGATTGTTCATGTCTAAGTTATCTTAGCATCCTTGGGAACCAGGGAATAAAGTTAGTCTGACTTTGCAGTGCATGGTTTAAGAGAAGAAGGGTGATTGATCAAAAGAAGTAGTTATCATTATCCAAGAAAGGAAGAAGGGATTCTGAGAAACTAAATAAACAAAGAAACAGCAAGAAAAATATAACTATCATGACTAAATAAATTAGTTCTAACAAAGTAGGATATCGCCATCCACAACCAAAATACATACCTGATTCTTAGAATCCATATAAGGATTTATTATAATATCTGTGTTTCTCTCTCATATGTTCCCTAAAATGTAGTATAATGTAACTTCTAAAAAGGATTAAAATTAACTTTTGGGGAAAGAAGCAAAATGCCCCAAGATTTTTGTCTTTGTTAATATCTGCATTACATTCTAGCTGTCTCTAAACATTTGATATACCTTTAATTTCTCTACGTCCTGGCTTTCTCACTTTCTCTATAACATGGTCCCTGTGGTCTTCCCACTGATAAATGGCAATGATTCCAGGCTCCTCTTTGAGACCCTGCTGCTAAGGGAGTGGCAAATAATTTTGCTAACTATGTATTGTGGCTTAAATTAGGGGTCAGTAAAGAAATTGTTTATAACTCATTAATCCAAGCAGAAAGGATTCTTGCTCCAAAATGGACATAAAGCATACCTCTTGTTGCCACAGATCACAAAAATTACTATTATTACAAAAGAGAACACAGATACAAATTTTTCAAAGTACATAGGAAAATTTAGCAATTCCCTCACCTCTTGTTTGTTGCAGACCATATTAAAGCAGAACAAATAAAACAATTGAATGAAAATGTAGCCTTTAACGTCTATACTTCAAGAATCAACAAATGATACCTGGAGTTCAGAATTAAAGTATGGACTTCTGCAGTCTGCCACGCTGAGAAGCATTCTAGGAGGACCATACTTTTCCATCAGCCATACCATTTAAGAGTCATTCCTAGGCTCTTAATGCTGGGAATGAAAACAGCTATCAGAAAACATTATTCTTTGTGTGTATGGACAATTGCAAAGTGCAAAGTTGTCATTAAAGATTATAAATTTAGAGATTTTCGGAAAATTTCTTGTTGCCTTCCTAAAGTTTTAATTTTAAAAAAGTTCATTGCTGTATGGACCACATTTGATATTCAGAGATGAGATTTTAGTATTCTGAGTAGAGAAAACCAGGAAAACGGCATTATTTACAGCATGCATTCCTTCATGTATTATTTCTTCTAATCTACTTCTGAGCACTTCATTCTCTCAAAGAACTTGGCATCTGGGGAAGTGTTCCTCTAACTTTATTATTTTCTCCTTAGGCAGAAAGCTCAGCCTGTGCTTATAACAGTAATGTGGGTACAGCAGGGTATAGCCAAGTGCTTTGTTCTCCCAGACTTTCCTTCCCATTATAGACAAATAATCTTCTATCTCAGAAAACCATTCAAAACAGAATGAAAAAATAAACAAATAAAAATCAGGATGACAAGACATTTAGCATTCAGAAATGTTGGATAAATGTAATTCTGAACTTCGTAGCTGGATAGATGACCTCATTTCTAAGAGGAGGTGTACACGAGTCCATGAATTTTAACCTAGCTGATCCGTCTTTACTTTGAATCTTATGATGACAGATTGAGTTATTTCTGTCACCTTATAGAGATTTCTATTTTCATGACGGATTAGAGAAAAGAAAAAGGAAGGAAACTTTGGTTACCTACGACCCTGGCTAAGAAGTTCTTTAACGAATAATGGTTAATTTTTCTTATAAGTAATAAGCAATTTTTCCTGAGGATCCACAATTACACAATCGCTTTTAATATTATCTGATCTATGTTTTAAGGTAACCCATGCTGTCTTCCCCTCTTTATTTTGCACTCACATTCCAAGGGCTTAACTTTCTCCTTAACATGAGAAGCAACTCCAGAGACTTAATTACATTCACCATGAGGATATATCAAGTCACGAACTATGAAATAATCTTTCCTCTAGCCAGCTTTCAGTAAGTATGGGAAGTTATTTTTTCTTTTACTCTTACTTTTTCATAAATTTCATTTTAGTCAAATCATTTTCATTTCTTAAGCCATTTAAATAATAAATAAGATTTTTTTAATTGTCTTAAGTTTTTGCTAATGCTGAGTCTAAGTTGTCTCAGTCTATAAAATTAAGATACATGAGTCTATGATATACTAACAAGTAGTTGGTATAATAAGTGCATTTAGAAATATTTACTTGGAGCTTGGAATATCTTTCCTTTGTGTCACAGTGATGTTCTGACATCTTCAATCTTTTATGTATCTGAACTATAACTACAGAACTAAACTGTAAATGTAAAAATGTTTCTCTGAGAAAGATCTCCCTGATTTGTGTTTTAAGTTGGCAGGAATTCATCTCATCCACAGTGCAGAGAAAATGACTCACTGTCTTTCCCTAATCACCTATCTGGTGGGTAAATGGATCTGAGGACCTCACCAAGAAATCATCACTTGTGTTTATGACTCCAATAAATGTACAAGCAGAACACAAATTAACAATCTCCTTTGGGAAGCTCTGTCAGATAATTCCCAGTATAAGTTCACATGTGGCTGGATCTCATTTTTATAACAAACGCCTGGCCTGTTTGAGGAAGGGGTAAGAACTTCATGCTTACCCCAGTGATGGTGCTTGTACCATCATATTTGTTTGTTTATTTATCTCTCTCTTCTAGATAATATGAACTTGGAAGTTCTAATCTATGAACTTGGAAAACCTAGGAACATTGGTCAGGTAGTAAGAGTGAAAGTTGGAGAATTTCGGGGATAGAGGTTTTTAAAGCTCAGGAACTGCAAAAGTGTAGGGGCTTGTAGGGAACTTCACTATCCTTAGGTATCTGTCTTCTTGCTCCCTTCTCTTGTTCTGACCACCCCTGCTTATCTGTACGACACAGATGAGCTTCCTCCCCAGCAGAACAGAGCAACACCTTTACCATCCCAGTTTCCGTGCCTGGAGCTATAACAGATATGTTGTGAATTTTAAAAAGTGATTATGCTTATAGTAAAAACAAGGAAATATCTATGAGAACTAGAGCTCCCTCATACATGCTTATTTTTTGGAGTTTATAAGTAGATTATGAAAGGCAAGACTATTTCTTACATCCATGCTGATTCTGTCTGTACACAAAAGACCAATGGAAGATTCAATTGCCTTTAAATGGGAAGTTCTTGATAAGCCTTTCTGAGCACTTCGGTACATGTACCGAACCAGAGTTGGTGGCTTAACATGAACATACGGTAGAGTTCTGAGGCTGATAAGAAGGGAGATTAGGGCCAATAGAGCACGATTTCTCAGTTCAAGGAGCAGCGTGTGCAGGTGTGTGCACACGTGTGTGTCTGTGCTCATGCATGTGTGCGTGTGGGTCAGGGCTGTGTCAGATGAAGAAATAACCACATTGTTAGACTTTCTTTTATTGCTCATTCCCCACCCCACCATCCCATCCCGGGGATCCCAGCTTGGACTTGCCTTTGTACAAGGAGATATATAAGTTCTGAGTAGAAGGAGAAAAGCAGGAAACCAAAAACAATTCTAAAGAGGCAGTGAGAAAAGAAGAGAAATTCCTACGGTTTTCAGGAGACCAGCCACACATAAAGGCCACAGGTGGAATCCACATACCCGTGCCCACCATTCAAGGATAACTCCTTCCAGGAGATTTGGTTATGGGGGTCTGTGTCCCAACCGTTGTGGCATCATCACTGAGAAGCTGCTCCTCTGTAATGCTCAGTTTCTTAACACTAATCAGGCTGATGACCACCTCATGGTCTTTGGCCACACTTTTTCTTAATGGGAAGGTTTTCCATTGATACTAGCCTCTGGTATACATTCTTTTACTGTTTCTTTTTAATGTTTCCTCATACCACCTCCCAAGCTTAAACTTTTAGTAACCTGTATCAGGTCAGTATTTTCTAAAAGAAGTTGGGAGTAGAGAGAGTTAGAATAGTGAGTTTACATTATCATACTTAAAAATTTCTTAAAACTGGGGATATGACATAACTATTTATGAAAACATGTACCTGCTAGCCATTGGGATTTCTCTCTGATGACCAATCTCCCCAAACTAGAGACTCCAACCTGACATCCTACTGCTCAGCCTTCTCTTGCTTCTCTCCAAATTTCTTCTTTTTCTTGCTTGAAATACATCCAAATTCTTATTAGTTCCCTTTGAAAGTGGTTTAATTACATATTTCTTTCTTTCTAGATCATGTCCATAACACTTTATTTTTTTCACCCAATATAGTTGACCAAGGTAGTTTATTTTTTTAATTATAACCAGAGGAACTCTGGTAGCAGTTGTTCAAATAATTAAAGGAAAAACTCTTCATTGATATGTTTATCAGGCATTACTGAACTCGAACTGGTGCCAGGCATTACGCCGGATACTTAGCATATAAAAATGAAAAAGACATCCGGACCCACATAAAAGCTGACACTAAAAAAGTAACATAAACAAAATCAAAGAATCGATTGGCATATGATTTGCTGGTATTGGACATATTCACCAGGCATTGTGAATATACTGGGAATATCCTGGCAGCCAGCATCATGTTTGGTTTCCTGGAGATGACAACTGCATTAAGTCTAAAAGAGAATTAAGACTTAGAGAAACTAGAGGGAGAAGATATTCCAGGGAGAGCCAATACATGTACATGAAGGAGAAAAGTAGCAAGGCCGGTACAAGTTAAGAGAACTAGTTATGGTCGCCGGAATATATTTGGTGGAAAGAATTAGTGGGAAAAGAAGCTATAGTAATAGGCAGGAAACAGCTGTGGAGTTTCTTCTGTGTCACAACGAATAACTTGAACTTGGTACTATAGATGGTTCAGGATTGGGTTAAATAAATTAGTTGGCTAACAGTGTTTGGGACACGGGGAAGAAGACTAGCAGTCAAGAGAGATTTCAATATTTAAGCTGGGGCAATGATAGCAAGGGAGAAGTGGTAGATGTTGAATTAGGGTATCGCTATAGTTTGAATATGTCCCTCAAAAAGATGTGCTGGAAAATTAATCCCCTTTGTAACAGTGTTGAGACATGAGGACTAATGAGATGTGCTTGTATCATGAGCATTTCACCCTCCTGAATGGATTCATGCTGATTATGAAAGGGTTTGAGACTGCAAGTTTGATATTGTTCTCTTTCTTATCCCTCTTCCTTCTCCCTCCCTCCCTCAGGCATGGTGTGCTCTCTCGCCCCGTCTGTCTTCCTCCGTAAGATGATGCAACAAGAAGGCCCTTGGCAGATGCAGCCCCCTGACCTCAGACTTCCCAGCCTCCTGAACTTTGAGAAATACATCTCGCTCTTTTTTTAATAAATCACCCAGTCTTAGCTATTCTGTTACAGCAACACAAAATATACTAAGACAGGTATTATTTAGAAGATAAAATCCATACTTTAATGACTCGGTTGGATGAGCCAAGGGAGGAGTCATCTAAAGAAGATTGCTGTGGTAGTGGCTGACAATGGTATGATAGGGGTGGAGCAGATAACTGCTTTTCAGATCTTTGTCAGAAATTGCATTACTACAACCCATTAAGACGCAGGTCCTTTTATATAGTGAAAAGTTTGCAACTGTCCATTTAAAAATATGTTTTTAGTGGTTGTTTTTGGAATCTTCCCAGGGAAAAGTTGTGTGCTTGACATATTGGCCAGTATTAAACATAGAATACATCAATATTTCCAATCACAATAAATATGCTATAAAGACAAGTTCAATGCTTATCTTAATTGGCTAACAGATAATCAGACTCACGGTGCTGTTAAATCCATTAACATTAACAAGGTAGAGGTAGGTTTTATCAATACTGACACTTGTTCAGCCCCTGGAAAATAAAAATTTCCAATCACGTCCAAGTCTTCTTCATTAACAGCAGTGTGCTAGCTTTAATTGTTTCAAACTCTAAAATTCTGTTTTATCACTCGAAATTTATTGCCACTACCTCACTCTGTTATGACCTCGGGGCCTCAAAACTCAAAGTGTGGGGCGTGGAAAGAAGCAGCCATATCACCTAAGAGATTATTAAAAGCACGGAATCTCAGGCCTCACTTTAGACCTACTGAATCAGAAACTGTACTTTTACATAATTCCTGATGATTCATCTGGGTCTTAAAATTTGAGAACCACTTACCAAGATGTTTGCTTTGCTGAACAACAGAATTATGTAGGGGACTTTCAGCTAGTGGTAATGGCAGAGAATCTGAATCAGAATATACTCCTGCTGAAAACACTGACAAATTTTGGAAACCGTTTTAAGTCATTTGACAGCAATTGCAAACAGGACGATGCTGTAGCAATTAGACACTGAATAAAGTGAACCGCACGGAGCAAGCTCTCCATTTATACAGCTTTGCTCTGAGGGTATTGGCTACGCAAGAAAATGTGCTGTCAAGTACAGCTCAAACACAAAGCCTACATCCCAATGACCTAAGGAGTCAGAATCTGAAGTGTAGAGATGATAACCATGGCTAGAAATGGAGAAACTTACAAAGTAAGGAGTCACAGAAGGCAAGTCCCAAGTCTTTATATAAACCATCTTGAAATCCTTGGCTGATTTGTAAAATATATCCATGGAGTAGAAGTTCCAAGTAGCCAAAGGAAAACAAGAGAACGGCTGGAGGAACTTACTAAAAGTTTAAGCTTTAGGCACAAAAGGGAGATAGAATTTATGATAATAGTATTTTACATTTTTAAAAAAATTTTTACTTTTTCATCTTACCTTTATTATTACCTGCCTTCCTATTACTTTTGTAGCTTCCTTATCTGTATTATTACCTGCCTTCCTCTTACTTTTGTAGCTTCTTAAGTAAAAGTTAAGTCATTGGTCTTCTACTTCTCTTATTTTCTAATCATAGAATCAACATACAATCATGAAAGATTAACAAACGTCCCTCTAAGAATCTTTTAGTATCCCTCAAATTTTGATATGTTTTAATTCTCATGCAGCTTGAAATATTTTTCAATTTGCTTTATAATTTATTATCTTGCCCATTGATTATTTACATGTATGCCAATACATTTCTGATAGGGATTTTTTCAGACAATATCTTACAGTTATTGATCTATAATTTAATTCCTTCTTCATAGTAGAATATAGTCTATATGATATTGGTTCATTTAAATTTATAGATACCTGTAACAGGACCCAGTATATAATCATTCCTGATAAATGTACCATGTCCACTTGAAAAGAATATATATTCTAAAGTCATTAATTATACATACTGTTTTATAAGTGTCAATTTAGTAAAAATGGTGGCAGTGTTGTTTAGATCTTCTATGTCTTTACTGATTTTTATCTATATTCTATCAATTGATGAGGTAAGGGTGTTACAATGTCCAGTCATAGTTGTAAAATCATCTCTTCTTCTTTTCATTCTGTCAATTTTTGAATCTCTTAATTTGTGGCTATTAGGCACACGTGGAATAACTCTTCTGTCATTATACAGACATATCTAATTTTGTCACACTTTGCCTTATTGTGCTTCAGAGATGTTACTTTTTTCTACAAATTGAAGATTTGTGGCAACTTGCATTGACCATTTGCACCATTCTTCTGACATCATGTGCTCACATTTTAAGCACATTCTACTAATAAAACTTGGTATATCTGCAAGTCAGAGAGGTGCTTCCTACTTGCCTGGCCAGGGTGAAGTAGCTCTGGTCAAGACAACCATATAAATATCTTCAAAATACAGGAAAATGCCATGTTGCAACAAGATAAAAATGCTAGTCTTGGAGGAGAGGTCTGGTTTCCAAGTTTATTCTTCTTTTCAATACTATTCCCTTAACCATACACTATTTTATAAAATTATCTGTATACCCTTACAATTGGTTTCTGATATGGTTTATAATTCTTTAAATTAAATGTTCTTTGTTCAAATTATAGTGATATTTCTTGCATTGACTCAGACACTGAATGATACAGAATATTCATTATAAGTAATCTTAGGAGATAGACTTACAGAGATGAGACTGGATTTTGATTGTGTTCTTGGGCTTGAGCAGTGCTGAGCCAGTGGGAAAGGGGATGATACTAATTCATGAAATAAAAAGAAATATATTACGTGAAAAATAAACAAACAATAAAAGGCAATATTTGAAGATAATAAAATTAATTATATCCAGCCAGGACTGACCAGACAGAACACAACTTATTTATAATTATGTATATCTTCTAAGATGTTTTTCTGACACCACATAATTCTATGATTCTATGTGGGTACCAACTGGGTGTCCAACAATTCAATTCAACTCTGATACTAAACAGCCAGAATTAGTGTCAGACCACACAAATTAAAGGGTTTGCCACACAAAAATGCCCCCATGCCAGTGTCAGTCACATATCAGGTCAATATGCTTCTGACTCACCAGATATAAATCAGGCATTTCGATAATTCCTCCCTCCTGTTCAGTAATTTGCTAAGTTACTCCCAGAATTGAGGAAGATGCTTACATTACATTGACTAGTTTACTACAAAGGACACAAATGAACAGCTGGATATCGAGGTACACAGGGAAAAGTCCAGAAGGGTCTCTGCTGAGTTAGGGTATGCTACTTTCTTGGTGCCTGGGCGTGTCCACCAATTCAGTATCTCTCCAAAGTTCCTTGTTCAAGAGTTTTTATAGAGCTCAATATCCAACTCCAACTCCCATCTCGGAGGTCATGTAATGGAACTGAACATTTCAGCCTTCTAATCGTTTGGCCTTTCTGGTGACCACTTTCATTCTGAGGTTATCTAGAAGCCTCATCCTAAGTTAATGAGTTAGCACAAACTAATCAGGTAAAAGGGCTTGTCATGAGAAAAAAAGACACTTTTATCACCCAGGAAATTATAAATGTTTTAGGAGATCTATGCCAGCAACTGGAAATAAAGATCAAATATATTTTTGTATTATACCATAATCTGGAATAAAAGCATATAAATTATTATATATTAATATATATTATCTGTATATAAATAAAAACTTCCCGCAGAAATTAAATGGAAATATATAGGATATCTTTGGGGCAGAAATGCAATGATACCAAGATCAAAATTAAGATAAAAGACTTAACATCTGCGGTGAGAAATATATGAATAAATAGAAAAGACTTATTTTTATTGTTTTTTTAAAACTTCCGTATAAAATATAAGAGAGTATCCCAACCAAGTAAATAACAGTTTATCATGATATTTATAGAAAATATAAAATTATAAATAAGTACAAAAGCCCAGAGATATGCAATGATAATATCCAGTTAATGCAGTGCTTATATTATGTGTGAAGAGGAATTTATTATTTGAAGTTAGGCTGTAATAAAATTAGTCCTAAGACAACCATTAAAAACACACACACACAGCAATATACATAATATCCCAACAAAGGAAGTAAAATGCAATCATAAAAATATTCAATTAATTCAAGAATAGGTAATGAAAAAGTGGCAAAAGGAAACAAAAATCAGATGAGACATGTAAACAACTTGGTAGATTTAAGCACAAACAATAATTAAATATAGTCTGAATATTCTAATTTTTAAAAGAGATTTTAACAGTGTATAAAAAGCAAGAACTACTTATAAATTGTGTAAAAGAATATACCCTATAATATACAGATAAATAGAAAGTAAAAGGAAGAAAGATAGTCCATGCTAAAGCAAATGAACGAAAGCTAGAATGACTATATTAATAACATAGAACCTATTTTTTAGAGTAGGAAATATTGTTAGAAATAAAGAGACTTATAGCTTAGTGGAGTAGTACATGCCTATAGTCCCAGCTATTTGAGAGGCTGAGTCAGGAGGAATGCTTGAGCTGCAGAGTTTGAGCCCAGCCTGGGCAACATGGTAAGACCCTTTCTCTTAAAATAAATAAATAAATAAATAAATAAATAGAATTATTTCAAGGTAATTCAAAGGGTAAATTACGTTGAAACAATAATCCTAAATAATTGTGCATCTAAAATATGACATTAAAAATAGATTAAGGGAAAGGGGACAGAGAAAGATGGCTAAATAAAATCCCGAGTGGTCATCCTTCTACACAAACTTCTAATTCAACATCTCTCCATGCAATTAAGCACCTTCAGGAGAAGCAAAAGACAGGGGAGTGATCACACTGCCTGGTTTTAACATTATATCAAGGGAAGAGGCATTGACTAGGGCAGAAAAGATAGTCTTGCATTGACTATGCTATGCCTCCCCAATGCCATGCCAGTCTGCACAGTGGAAAGAGAATCTGTGTGCCTGGGAGAAAGAGAATAAAAAGATTGTGTAATTTTACATTGAAACTTAGGGCCACTTGGCACATGGAAACACAATGCAGGGTAAATTTCTGTTCATGGGCCATGGAAGGAGCCTTTTGACCAGCCTGGTCAGAGGGAGCACACTAAGTATAGAAATGTATTTTGTACATCTATAACTTAAAGGGGTAGAGACAGAATTGTAAAGGAGCAAAGTTTTTACATGTTATTACAGTTAAGATTCTATAAATTCAAATAGAATATGTAGGTGATTACAAATTTTTACGATAGACTATGTTGCGGTCCATTATTTCATTTCCAAGAAACACAGTCAACAGCATCCATTCGGATTCACCCTTGTAAGTTTCAACTCACTCAGCTTTTGGGTGCGGCTGGGAGGGCTTCATTTGTTTCCATCTGTGTGGACTTCATTTTTCTTGATTTTTGTGTATCTCAAAAATTTGTAATGACAATATAGGCAAAAAGCCTATATGTCTTTGACTCTGCCAGCCTGAGAGTGAGCAGTTAAAAAATCTTATTTTATACACCCTAGAGAGTCCAGAGCTGAACTCCACAATAAGCTCTGAAGTCTTGGCATGAAGGAGGTAAAATTCCCATGACCAAAAATTGGCTTGGGGGCTGGGCTTGCAGGCAAGTCCAGTAAGTTTTAGGAATCTCCGGGCTGTGTTCTGTAAGATAATAATTAACTGCCTCCAGGTGGGCAGGAGCTCAGAGAACAAGGATTCAAGCAGCTTTCCTCCCTTGCTGTGGTGATTGTATCAAGATGTGGGTATTATATCTGTACCAGAATGTTTATTGCAGCCCAATTTGTAATCGCTAGGTCATGGAAGAAGCCCAAGAGCCCATCGACACACGAATGGCTTAATAAACTGTGGTACATGTATACCATGGAATATTACGCAGCCGTAAAGAAAGATGGTGACCTTTCCTCTTTCATATTTACATGGATGGAACTGGATCAGGTTCTTCTTAGCAAAGCGTCTCTAGAATGGAAGAAAAAGTATCCAATGTATACATCCCTAATATGAGGCAAATTTATATCTTTCAAGTGTAGGCTACAGCCCACTTATTGCACAGGAAGATAGGGAAAGGGGAGAGGGAG
>CAUYRH010153943.1:0-23789 GCA_963574655.1 Perodicticus potto | reverse complement strand
AAAACTAAAAACTAAAATGAAAATGTGGACAAAGAATATGAATAGACATTTTTCAAAAGAAGCCATACAAATGTCCAACGAGCATATGTAAAATTTTCAACATCACTAATAATCAGAAAAATGAAAATTAAAATCATAATGAGACACCATCTTATGCCAGTACAATGGTTGTTATTAAAAAGTAAAAAAAAATTGATATTGGCAAGGATATATAGAAAAGAAATGCTTATACACTGTTGGTGGAAATGTAAATTATTACAACATACATGAAAAATTCTGTGGCGATTTCTCAAAGAACTAATAATAGAACTACCATTCAAATAAGTAATCTTACTACTGGGTATCTACCCAAAAGATCATAAATCATTCTTTCAAAAATCTACCTACATCACCCACCATCTCAGGAATGGATTAATAAGCTGTGATATATGTATACCATGGGATACTATTCACCCATTAAAAAGATGGAGACTTTAAGTCTTTTGGATTAAAATGGATGGAAGTGGAACACATTATTCTTAGTAAAGCATCACAAGAATGTAGAAGCGGGCTTGATGCCCGTAGCACAATGGTTACAGTGCCAGCCACATACACCAAGGCTGACAGGTTCAAACCCAGTCCCGGACAGCTAAGCAACATTGACAACTGCAACAGAAAAAATAGCCGGGCATTATGGCAGTTGCCTTTAGTCCCAGCTACTTGGGAGGCTGAGGCAAGAAAATAGCTTAAGCCCAAGAGTTTGAGGTTGCTGTGAGCTGTGACACCACAGCACTCTACTAAGGGGGACAGAGTGAGACTGTCTCAAAAAAAAAAAAAAAAGAATGAAGAAGCAAAAATCCTATGTACTCAATTCTGATATAAGGGCAATTGATGACCTACCTAGTACATGCTGGGGAGTAGTGGAAGGGGGGTTGCAGGGAGAAGGAAGAAGGGGGTTGGGGGGTCATGGGGTGTGACACACCTCTTGGAGATGGGACATAATTATAAGAGGAATTCTACCTAACAAATGCAATCAGTGTAACCTGGTGCTTTGTACCCTCAATCAATCCCCAACAATAAACAAACAAAGAAAAAAACAAAAACAAAAACAAAATCTACTCTACCCTGACTGTCAAAGTCAATAGAGTCTAGGGAAATAGTAATGTGTGGTTTTCTTTTCTTCTTCTCTTCCAAGACTCCTTTCCCCACTCCCCACCCTGTAGCCCAAAATACAGCACCAATAGAGTTAAATAAATTTCAAAATCAGCATTGAATGGGGAATGTGAAAAATTAAGTCTATAAGTGTGAAGTTGATGTTTCCACTCAACTCTTTGCCTTTGGGGCAGGAAGGTATTATTTAGGGAGTGACTAGAAGGTGGGTTTCTCCTACCTGGATGGAGGGGAAACACAAGGAAACTCCATGGCCCAGCAGTAGAAACGTGGGTTCCTAGAGCTGGCCCCATGTGATTTTCCATGACAATGATGACTCTCTCTTTGCACAGTTCTCTCTCTGCCCATGGTGACGTGCTTCCACACATTGTGTTCCTTTCACACATCGACATATCACAGCGGCCAGTAAGGGTAGTGCCATGATTAGCTCCATTTTGCAAATGAGGAAATGAAAGATTGGACTTGAGGAAGATCAGGTTTCAATTTAGGGAATGCAGATACTAACTTATGAATTCTTTCTGCTTAATTGCTTCTCCCCCCCCCCCTTTTTTTCACCCTGAGGATGGTTTAGCTTGTCTTTCTAAATACACTCAGGAACACAGAGTTTTCAATTCATAGAGTTTTCCACTTTGTCCCCAAAGCTATGACTTTGTCCCCAAAGCTAAGTCATAGCTTTGGGGACAAAGTGGAAAAAACCCACCAACATATAGGAAGTTTTTTTCCAGCTATTTCGTCTTTTCCCATCAGAAGGAATATGAAGAGTACTGTTCTGATCATCAGAATACTTTGATAAATATGCAATATCTTTTGAGTTGTTGAGACCCAGATTTTAGCTTTTAGCAGCTTGTTTTATTTTATTTTATTTTGAAATGGGGTCTTACTATGTTGCCCAGGCTGGTCTCAAACTTCTAGAGTCAAGTGATCCTCCTGCCTCGATCTCTTGAATAGCTGGGACTATGGGTGCATATGACCGCACCTGGCTAACTTAGTATTTCCTACTCCAGAGCTTTTGCTCATTCTGGTTTACCTCTGGCTGGAACACCCTATCTCCACATCTCAATTGTTTTCTCCACAGAGCCCTTCCTGATAACCCAGAATCGACTTCTGGTTTGTGTCAAGTCATGTCTTTCTTCTGCTATGTCTGACTTCCTCACTAAAACATAGGCTCTCGGATAAAAGGGATCATAATACACATTTTAGTTAGGGGCCCGTGTGATTGTGGAAGGGTTTTAGCCTGAGCTCTGTCATTAGCCAGTGTCTGTAGCCTTTGACAAATCACATGACCTCTCTGGGCCTCGGTGTTCTCTTCTGTAAATATGTGAGTTGGGATAAAGGCTCAAAAGATCTATGATCTCCCCAAAATTATATATAAACATTTATATGTATGTGAGATTTCTTTAGAGATGGCCCAAAAGATTTATCAGAATCTTAAAGGGCTCTGTCATCTAAGAAAGTTTACTAACTAATAGATTTAAAAAATTGTTTCTTTCAAGCTCTAGCATTCTAAGAATCCATTTTTAAAAATCCATCTATGTAGCAGAATTGAGAACCTAGAAATACACCTGTGCTTATATAGTCATTTGATTTTTTTCACAAAAGTGCAAAAGCTATCAAGAGGGAAAGAAAAGTATTACAAAAGTTTTCATTTCAACAGGATATTTACATGGAAACAAAATTTACCCTGGTCTCTGCCTCATACCATATACAAAAATTAATTTGGAATGGAGCACAGACGTGAATGTAAAAGCTAAAACTGTAACGCTTCTAAAGGAAAACATATGAAATCTTCATGATTTGAAGCAGGTAGGGATATCTGAGGAAGTGAAAACAGTAACACATAATTTAATAATTATAAATAATATCTTATCTAATTAAAAATTTGCTCACCAAAAGATATTATTAAGAAAACGAATAAGCAAGTCCCAGACTGGAGAAATCATTTATAAAACAAAATATATCTAACAAAGACCTGGTATCCAGGTATATAAAGAACTAGAACAACTCGATAATGAAAAGACCAAAGTCATAATCAAAAAATGGGCAAAGGATTTGAACAGATACTTCACTAGAGAAAGATTTGCACATGGCCAATAAGCATATGAAAAAATACTCAACAATGAGATACCATTACACATACATTAGAATAGCTAAAATTAAAAAGACTGACAACATCAAATGTTGGCACAGATGAGGAAGAAGTATAATTCTCCTGCGTTGTTGGTGGCAAGGCATAACCATTTTCAAAGAAGGTTGGGCAATTTTTTCTAAAACTAAACATACACCTGTCATATGACTCATCAATATAGCTTCTGATTATTAATCCAAGACAAATAAAGACATATATCTACAAAGAAACTTCTAGAAGATTCATTGCCACTTTACTGATGATAGCCCCAACCTGGAAATTCATCGTTAGGAGAATGGATACAAACAGAGAAAGATCACTTAGCAATAAAAAGGAACAAACTATTGATAAATGCATCAACATAAGATGAATTTCAAAAGCATAGTGCCTTATATTATAATAAAGCCTTACACAAAGGGTACACACTGTATCATTCCACTTACACAAACTTCTATAAGAAGAAAAAGTAATATAAAGCGAAAAAAATCACAACAGTGATGGTTTCTGGAAGACAGAAGTGGGCTTCTGTGGAGAAGGAGTGTAAGGAAGATGAATAAACTTTCTAGGGTGGTGGTTAAGTTCCATAACTTTGTAAGATTTTGGATTACACAGGTGTATGCATCTATTAAAACTCATTGAATGGTACACTTGAAATTTCTGCATTTCATGGTATGTAAATTTTTCTCCAAAATATCCCCCTAAAACCAAAGAACCATAAACAAATATTGAAGTCTAATGATTTGCATGCTGAAGTGCTTAAGGGTGAAGTGCACTGGTGTGTGCAATTTACTCTGAAATTGAAGCAAAAGCATAGATTGATGGAGGAAGGAGAGACGGCTGCGTAGACGACAGATGGGTAGGTGATAAGTAAAGGAAAATGTGAATTGTATAGATTCTGTGGAGTAGGTGTATAGGTGTTCGCTATATAATTTTTTCAAGTTTTCTGCTATGTTCGAATATTTTCATGGTGAAATGTTAGAAAAAGAAACCTGTCAATCTACAGCTACTCGGGAGACTGAGGCAAGAGAATCACCCAAACCCAAGACTGGAGGTTGCTGTGAGCTGTGACGCCACGGCTGGCAGTCTACTGAGGATTCTGTCTCTAAAAAAAAAAAAAAAACAACTGTCAATCTAAAGCCAATAACTAACCAACCAATCAATGAGTAGTGTTCTCTGAACTTTACTCATTTGGATATCCTTTGTACCATTATTTATATAATAATTTACCGGAACTTGATTCACTTTTGGTCCACCTGAGCCTCATCCTGAGTAAAAATGCCTGTGAAGTTATGTGTGAGACATAAATTATATATATATATATATATATTTTTTTTTTTTTTTTTTTTTTTGCAGTTTTTGGCCAGGGCTGGGTTTGAACCCACTACCTCCGGCATATGGGGCTGGCGCCCTACTCCTTTGAGCCACAGGCACTGCCTGACATAAATTATATTTTTATGAGACACATAATCCTTGGTGAAATAAATATCTAAGCATTAACTTAAAAATGTGCAGTCATGTGCCACGCACAGTTATTTCACTTACCGTCCTAAATATGCATATCCCACTTTGGAAGTTCTGATCTGTGCTTCATGCTGGGGTGGAATTAGAAGCAGACCCCATGGTCCCTGAACTCAAAGAACTTTAAGAAGTTTCCAGGCCTCTGCAGAGGGAGAGGACAGATCACACAAACGGGAGCAGTGGGAGCTGGACGCGGTGTCTGGGAAGTGTCTGCAGCAGGCCTCCTTCCATGGAAGGCGACGACAAAAATCACCGGTGACACATGGGTCAATGGCCTGTCTCCCTGCTCAAGACAAGTGAGGAAGAGACTGAAGCCTCGGGAGGAGACGCTGAATTGGAGGCCCCCTGGATTTGCAGCTCTCCGTAGACTCTGATGAGAAGGCAAAAACACGCACAAACCACCTAGTCACAGGGCCCCCGGGGCTGCTCGCCCACCCTCCACCCATCCCACTGCTCTCAATCATCAATTAAAATAAACAGCCTTGTATTCCACAGCCTGGCTTCAATCTATCTTGGCCGGGAGGATACGCACAGATTTGTGGCAGTGCCTGAAAGTCCTTGCTCAACCTTTTTAATATCTGAACAAAGCAATCAAACCCGACAAGAACTAGCAAAGGCAAGATCACTCTCCTGTCCCCGGGATGGAAGCTGATTAGTCTGTGGCCCACATCATCAGAGTTATTGTGCCATGTTAAATTTATTGGTACTATCTCACCTCATTAAATACTTAAATAGACCTGACAGGACAGAAAAACGGGCTTTTTAATTTTTTTCCCTTATCCAAAGGGAGCTGGTGTTTCCCATGTCCCAGTTCACCTCTGCTACAGCTGTTGGCAAAGAAACAAGAAAGCAGGCACTGCCTGGGAGGCTCAGAGCTGGCTGTTTAGAGACTCCCTGCCTTGGGCTGGAAGGGAGAAAGGAACCCTTGAAGTGCACGTGTGCTTGGGTGAGAGTGGGGTGAAGAGCAGGCACAGGGCAACCGCGGTATTCATTCTCTTTGCTGAGTTACCCAAATCTGCCTGACTCAACGGATTTTAAGAGGAGCTCTTTGTCAGTCATCAAGCCAGGACAACTGCCAGAAATAAAGGTCAGGGTCACTGAGGAGAGAGGAAATAGAGGGTGCATGGGGGAAGGTGGAGGCAGTGCGGTGGGTGAGCAACGAAACGGCACGCTCCCCAGCTGTCCTCCAGCTCAGGAGCTTGTGGTCTTTATTTAGCAGCTAGCCCTGATATCCAGGGTTGGAGCCTGGCCAAAGCCAGGATTTCCCCAGATTCTGAGCTAGAGAACTTGGCAGGCTGGTGAAGGCTTGCAGAGAGTCACTAGCCTGAAGGTCCCGAGCAAATCACAGATGCTGAGAGGTGGGGGTCAAAGAAAGCCAGTGTCATTTGGTCCTGCCCTTTCCCCAACCCTCTCCTTGCCATCCCTCAATTGTGAAGTGGGACAGAGTGCAAATTCAGGAGCTGGAGAAAACTCGCAACTGAGAAAATGTCCCTTAAAGGGTTTCATCAAGAGGTTGCTGAGTTTTCCTCATTTATCAAGCCAATTTTCTTCTCAGCCAAGGTGATTTGGGACAGCTCCCTTCCTCTCCTCATCTCCACCTGCAGAGAAGGTCTCTTTTCTCCAGCTGTTTCCCTCTCCCAGCCCAGGTCCTCGTTTGCACCTTGTTAATAAGGTGGGCAAGGGGCCAGGAAGCAGCTCCCGGTGCCTTCCGTTCCTAATGTCCTAAATGGCCATGACACTGCGCTTAATTTCCGTTTTAGTGCAACTGCGGCCGGGACATCAGCAGGCTGAGACCTAGGTCCTGCGACAGTATCTTCAGCTGCGGCCATCAGCCTCCCCCTGTAATTAGATGTCACTTGGTGCCTGCTGTCCTGCTGTGCCAGAGCTCTGTAGACTTATGTAACTGTCCCCCTGTTCAGAGCACAGGCTCTTTACAAGCTCTGAGTCTCCCAGCGTTAAAACACCTCTAATCCCTTGCCCACCCTGGGAGGGAAGGCAGGCCACGGCCAGATGGGTTATCTGTGTTATCAGCTTAGAATAGTGTGGGGCACGCAAACCCTGTGTTTGTGCGGAAAACCTAGATGGTTGACATTTACCGACTGGGGAGTGTCACTCTTTATCTTTTTGGGGATGTTCCAAAGTTGACTTTAGGGAAGTGAGATGGTCTAAAGCCATTGGCAGGGGCCTCTGTTGCCTTCAGAGTACATAAAAAAATGTCCAGAAGGGAGCAATGTGGAATGTGGAGCGTTACGGTTGGGCTGTGGTGGTGATGAAAGGCTGCTGGTCATGGCAAGGTCTGGGGAGGAAGTGGAGGTCTGCCTGTGCACGTGGATGTAAAGGCCTAGTTTGGTCTGAACTCAATGCTGGTCTGGGTGGGGGTGGGGGATGGGAGGGGCAGGGAGGACAGAGGAGGTGATTAATTACTGCCTGGGTGGCAGTATGTCTCCATTTAGAACTTGCAGCTTCAATTATCTTTAATTACTTCCCCTGCCGCCCTAAATCAAGGGCTAGTCCAGAATAGGGGTCAGCTGCTGAGGTATGTGGCTTGGGTGGGCTGGCAAAAGTGGACCATAGCATGGAGAGTCATTTGGGGGCACACATGGATGGTGCTGTTTCAATCAATCCTTCTCTCCAGGACTCAATGATAAAACTGATAAGGGCCAAAACCTGAATTAATACTCCTCCAGGCCAGCACGGTGGCTCACAGCTGTAATCCCAGCACTTTGGGAGAACAAGGTGGGAGGATTGCTTGAGGCCAGGAGTTTGAGACCAGCCTGGGCAACATAGCAAGACCCCATCTCTAACAACAATTTTGAAAATTAGCTAGGTGTGGTAGTGTTCAGCTGTAGTCCCAGCAGCTGGAGAGACTGAAGCAGGAGGATAACTTGAGCCCAGGAGTTCAAGGGTACAGGGAATTATGACCATGCCACTGCACTCCAGCATGGGTGACAGAGCAAGACCCTGTCTCAAAAAAACAAAAAACTACTACCCCAGATAGAGCATCTTCAAAGGAGCCCAGTGTCTTTCCAGATCCCTTGATTTTGCTCGTCTTCACTGATACACCAGGAAGGAAGGAGGCCAGAAGGAGTGAGTGGAGACTGCCCTTCCCATGTAATGGAAGGATAAAGGAATCCCACCCCAGACACCCATTCAGTAGGTTATTTGTCTGATGCAATCCTCCAGAGCAGAGTGCCAAAACCCATGGGTGGGAATCACCTCCGGTGCCTGTTAAAAACATAGATTCCCACGTTAGATGTACGGAAACAGAATTTTCAGGGGTAGGTAAGGTTTTCTATATATTAAACAGGCCTTCCAAGTGCCCCTTAGGAAGCTGGCATCTGGGAACCGCAGCACCAGAACCTCCTTGTGTTCTCAGTGAGAGGGACACCGACTCCATACCTCCCGAAGGCCTCCCAGGCCTGCACCCTCCTCCTCATGCTTCACGTTTTTGAACTTGTCTGGGCTGGAGATGGTAAATTTAAAATCCAGGTCTCATGTGTGGCAATGGAAAAAAGAAAAGAAAATGATTGAAAAGCAGCAGACTCTTCTTCAGTGTCAGCCTCCTTGCCTGGGAGAGGGTGGATGTGGGAGGCGGGAACTTACAGAGAGCTATGGAAGAGGGGGTGCGGTCAAGTGCACGCATTCTCTCGCCCCTCCCTGGAGCCTGAGTCCATCCCTCTGTGAGACAGGGGGGTTGAGCAAGACAATCCCTAAGATCGCTTCCTTCTCTGACATTATAAGATGCTCGAGTCTCCAGGCCAACCGGTTTATTTCCACATGGCCCCATGTCAGGGAAAGAGAACATTTCTGCTTCTAGAACAGGAAAAGAAGTGGGAGGAGCCCAGAGATGGCTCACACCATAGCCTGCTACTTCCACAGCATAAGGAGCAGCTCTTTGGCCTCTCCCTTCTCTGTCCCTCAAGTTCATCAGTTCTTCATCCCCACTGACAAAGACAGGGCATTGAAGCAGATCACTCCACCCTCTGTCCCAATGAAGCCCACACAGATGATCTTTTCTGTGCTGCCCAGAACTCTGGTCCTTTTTCTGCTTTCATGTAGTGACCACATTCCCCAACTGGAGAAAGTTTTGGCTTCCAACTCCACAGTGTCCAATTCCCAGGTGTCCCTACTGAATATAAATTATGCTCTCAGAGACAAATATTTCTGTCCTTGTTCCTATGATCTCCTTGCCCCCAGCTCAATGTGCAGGGCACTCTTTCTCCATGAAATGTTATGTATCTAAGTTTTCAGCTACTTCAAGTTATCAGGAAGGCTTAATTGGCAAGTTGCCATCGTGTTTTTTAAGCTGGTTCTCTAGCACCAGCAGGATTTAGGAGTTACATCTCAGGAGACATCGAGGATGACTCCAGGGTATTTGGCCTTAAGTGGTAGAGCTGCTATTTACAATTGACCATCGGTTGACATCTGCTGTAACTTTATAAAATGTGGTCTTTGGGAGAAAGTTTGGAACTCCTGATGTGACTATTTTGAATTCAATTAAAGAGGCAACTTCGGATGGCCACCATCAGAGGAGAAGATGTAGAAGAAGAGCACAGCCAGGTGTGGGAGGGAGCAGTGACATGTTGGAGGATGCGATGAGGACCTTTAAGGTGAAGGTCGAGGTCTTCTTCCTCTGGGTGTCTCCCTGCCTCTCCAGGGCTCAGCATCATGGTGGAAACACGGGGGTCATCAGTACTGGCCTCTTTAATTGAATTCAAAGCAGTCACATCAGAAGTTCCAACTTTTCTCCCAAAGACCATATTTTAGAAAGTTACAGCAGATGTCAACTGGTGATCAATTGTAATACCCCATTATTGCACTCAAAAATTTAACCCTGCTCACTGTCTGGGTTAGGCTACACGTAGGCAGTGTCTCCTGTGACCTCAGTGTAGCAGAAAATACCTCTTCTTTTTAAAACATTTGTTTCGGCTCAGTGCCTGTAGCTTAAGCGGCTAACGTACCAGCTATATACACCAGAGTTGGCGGGTTCGAATCCAGCCCCGGCTCGCCAAACAACAATAACAACAACAACCAAAAAAAAAAAAATTGCCGGGCGTTGTGGCAGGCACCTGTAGTCCCAGCTACTTGGGAGGCTGAGGCAAGAGACTCGCTTAATCCCAGGAGTTGGAGGTTGCTGTGAGCTGTGATGCCACAGCACTTTTCCCAGAGCGATGGCTTGAGGCTCTGTCTCAAAAAAAAAAAAAAATTGTTTCTACTACCTAGTACTTACGCACAAAATGCTCAATAGGTAATGATGGGATAAATTAAATTCTGGGTTTTTTTTTTTTTTTTTTTTTTTTTTGAGGACATTGACCTTATCAATACCCAAAGATACAGAGGTCTGTGCTCCGGAGGAAGAGGTTAAGAAATCTGAGCGTTTATGCCAAATTCAGTGATTCCCTGATTCATTCCCTGATCCTTGTATTGATTCTTTGATATAGTGTCCGATAGACTAATGATTCCTTCGTTTATTTATTCAATCAACACTACTGGGTTTCCTTATAGAAGTTCTTACTGGAAGAAAATCAAGCTGAATATTTTTCTTCCTTTTAGTATCTCTTTTCTTGGTTTTCTTCCAAACCAATTAAGAGAAGGTAGAGGAAAAGATGCGGAGTCTGACTCCTCTGGGATACAAACCCTTCCAAACGTCAGTCCCCAGGGAAAGAGGCAGCCTTGACTGTGGGGAGGGAAAGATGGATGCATCTTCTTGGAGCCTGAATCCCTCCCTTTTTCTCTGCTTTCTTTTGCAGTCCTCTGTACTTCCCCTTGTTCCTTTGTTCCCTGAGTTTTTCAGCCTTGCGGGTGGGTGGCCTGGTGCTGTGGGCTCCCCAATCCTGCTATCCTGTCTTGCTCCCCAACAATCATGGGAGTTGGAAGCATCTGGTGCTCCTGTCTCCTGAGAGCCTTTTTAATATTATTTCATTTCTTTTAACCTTTATTAAGACAAACATTGAGCAGAGAACATTTTATACTCCCACTAGAGACACTCTCCATTTCGATATTAAAAAACAAAACAAAACAAAACCCAAACCTGCCCAACCTGAGGCCAGGCAGAGAGAGAGACAGAGAAGAGAGAAAAAAAAAAAAGAAAGAAAAAGAAATATCCTAGAGATATTTTTACCTTCAAAGATCCATCACTCATTACTGCATATCACAGACACGTCTACAATCTCATCTTCTTACAATTCTCCGTGAAATAAGTGTAAATGGAAACTAATACCCCATTTTGAAAGTTCAACAAAATGTCTTTATCCACCAAATGTAGCCCCAGCTGTCTCATTTTCAGAAACAAAGCCTGATTTTAAATAGCAGCTCACCACCCAAATAAACACCGGCAGCTCTATCCAGTTCTACACGGCAGAGGCTGCCCGGGGACTCCGTGCAATTGCCCCCTCTCCCCATCAACAGGGGATGGGCCCTCTGTTGTGGCCAAACACCCCAGCTCCAGCAGGTCTTGGGGTCTCTCCCTTCAAGGTGGTAGAAATAACAGAATTTTGTAAACATTTAAAGCCGTGTCTCCCACAGCACTTGGGGAGAGTCGCCTAGGTTACCAGGTCCCTCGGATAGCTCTTCCCACTCCAGACCAGAGCAGGCATACCCCGTGCTGAGCAGGGGGAGGAGGTGGACAGAGGCTCCTCCCTCTGGAGCCAGTGTCCAGTTGCTTTGATAGACAAAAGACGTGTCTCGGTAGACTTGGGTGCCTTTGGTGAATGGAGAAGTGCTTAGAAATACAAAGATGCTCCTGCTTGGAAGCTTTAGCCTCCTTTTCCCTAGCCGGCTTTATGACATTGAATACTTGAGGCTATTAGATCCTTAGTTTCTTCCAAGCTTATATCTCCTAATTTTGAACAGTATGTCCCAATTCAAGCTCCAGCCTTTCAACTTCCGAACCCCTCGACCTTAGTTAGAAAGAGCACCATCTGTCCGGTTGTCCAGGTTAAAACAAACAAACAACTTGAGTCTCCTCTCTGTCCTCCACCCACATCTGAGGAGAGAGCAAAACCTGTTGTTTCTACCTTCAAATACGGCCGGAATCTGCTCCATTCTCTGCACCACCACACCAGTGGTCTACCCCTAGCTCACTGCCATCGCTCG
The DNA here is from genome assembly GCA_963574655.1 of Perodicticus potto. Lineage (NCBI taxonomy): Eukaryota > Metazoa > Chordata > Mammalia > Primates > Lorisidae > Perodicticus > Perodicticus potto. Next base: position 11,902 of record CAUYRH010153943.1, on the reverse strand, counting down.
CTCCTCACTGCCGCACCTGGCCTGGACTCCGCAGCGAAGCAGGATTGGGAAAAGCAGAGAATCTGGGGCCAAACGGCCTCCATTCCAAACCTGGTCTACGAAACACAGCCTATGTGTAAAGAAATAGGAATAATGGTGAAAATTTGTAAAGGAAAAGAAAAACCTGGCTCTGTGGTTTACTAACAGTGTGACTTAGGTGACTTACTTACAACCTCTCTGTTCTTTCTTTTCATCATCTGTAAAATGGGAACAATAATATGGTCTACCTGTTCGGATTGTTGGGAGGATTGATCAAGTTCATAGGCATAAAGAACTTAGAATGGCATTTGGCACACGGTAAATGCTATGTCAACATTAGCTCTTACTTTTGTTATTATTCACAGACAGCACCACAGCGAACCTTTAAAATATAAATCAGACCGTGTCGGTCCTCTAGTCAAAACCTTCCAGTACCTCCTTCAGGATCAAATACAAGTACTTTCCAACGAGGTCCTAGGTTACGTAACTTCTGGGACTTGTCCCTTTTTTATTCTGTTCCAGTCTCACTGGCCTCCCTGCTTCTCCTGGCACACCCCTGGCAAGTCCTACAACAGGGTATTTTTTCTTGTCATTTCCTCTACCTGGAACACACTTCCTCAGAAAGCCACATAGCTGTCCTCCTTCGGATCCATTCCGATATTACTTCTCAATGAGGCCTTGTCTGACTACCTGTTAACAACTAACCACAAATAATCTCCATGCCTTTTATTCTGATACAGTATTTTCCCTAGCACTCATCACCATCTAATATGCTATATATTTTACTTATTTATTTAGTTTACTCTCTGTCTCTTCTCATTAGGTTCCAAGCCCCATGAGTGTAGGATTTTTTTTTTCCTGTCTCTTCTTTCACTGATGTTTTCCTCACACTCCAATAGTTCTTGGCACATAATAGACACTCAGTAAGTATTCGGTCACTGGATGAATATAAAGATAGTTAAAACTGATGATCTTGAAGCCCTCTCCATGGAGGTTAACATTCTGTGTCATGTGGAGCAGAGATGTTGTCCCATCTTGCAGAGGTTAAATGGCCTTTGCAGAGCTGCAGGTACACTGGTAGCAGAGACAATTCTGGAACCCGGATCTTGTGACAGTGACTTCACTTTTCCTTCCACTGCCTAGCACAGGAGTGGACTCAGATGAGTTTGCCAAATGGGTAGGTGGATGGATGGGTCAATGGACAAGTGAGTTCTCCTCCTTCTTGGGACATGGGTAGGAGATGGTAAACCCAGGCGGGTCTGAGGAGGAGGCTGGAGTCTGTATGACAAGTGTGAGGCTGACACAGAGCTCAGGGTGGTAGGAAGGGTCCGTCAGCGCTTGTGCCACGCCATGAATCACCTGGATGATTCAAATGCCGGGAGGCCTGTCTGGGGACTCTCAGATGGAATTGATGTATCCAGGTGTCGCTCTCTCTGAGTTGTTTATCAGGAGTGACAACGAGGGAGATTGACAGGCAGTCACTGGACAAATAGGCAGATCACAGACTCCCAGAGACGCCTGGTGGCACCTGCTGTGTGCAACTCGAGGTGAGCTGCGGAATGTCCCGCGCGTGGCCAGCAGGTCCAGCGTTACAGGCAGGCGAGAGGCGCGCTGGCTGAAATGAAGGGACCCAGCCGCAGGGTCTCATGGCCACTGACGGTGGGTGATGTTCTCAGTTTTTATTTCTTCAGCTGTGTTTCTTTCTGCCTCCCTAGACAGCCAAGTGGACCACCCCCCATCAACCCTTGAGGTTTCCATGAAAGCAGCTCCAAGGCTGTATAGAGCCCAGATTGCTGCTGGGCCAGGCTTGTGGGGTCTATTATGTCTTCTCAGACCTGTACCAACCTGTCTGACTGCAGTGATCACAGTGATGATGGAAAATGATTATGGAGCATTTGTTTCATGTTCAGCCCTTAATGCCCCAGCTTATTTCTTCTTCCCAACAACCAAATAAGGTAGTGATTTTATCTCCATATTGTAGCTGAGGAAGGAAGCCTCTAAAGGCTAAATTATGTGTTTGGGTCAGTGGCCAAGCATGGACAGTGGCTGAACCAGGCTTGCAATCCAGGCATCTGTGACTCAAGGCCTCATTCTTGACTTCTAAGCTTTAGTCCTTGGAAGGTCAGAACCAGGCCTCAGCCACTACTCAGCCAGGTCTTCCAAGCCCCACTATCAGGTGCTTCTGCTTTACTCTCCATTACTCCCAACATGGATGCTTGGCTGAGCTCAAACCCTACCCCTTCTAATCCCCATTTGTGGGTTTCTCAAAGGTTTTTTTGTTTTTGTATGTTAGAGCAGAGCACAGCGTCTCATTCACAGTCAGGGTCAAATCAAAGTTTATTTAGACCCCATATCAATGCCTTGTACCAGCTTTTCCTATCCCAAATTTGTCTTGATGCCCGTTTTCCAATCTACATCTCTCCCCATTTTCTTTTTTTTTTTTTTTTGTAGAGACAGAGTCTCGCTTTATCGCCCTCTGTAGAGTGCTGTGGCATCACACAGCTCACAGCAACCTCCAATTCCTGGCCTTAGGCGATTCTCTTGCCTCAGCCTCCCGAGTAGCTGGGACTCCAGGCACCCACCACAACGCCCGGCTATTTTTCCTGTTTTTGCAGTTTGGCCAAGGCCGGGTTTGAACCCTCCATCTTTGGTGTATGGGGCTGGCGCCCTACTCGCTGAGCCACAGGCGCCGCCCTTCTCCCCATTTTCAAAGCCTAATTTAAATCTTCGCATTCTTCTGTGGGTTATGAGTGTATCATGGTGCGAAATTTCAGAGAGGTCTTGATAGAGTGTAATAAATGCCTTAGACATGCGTGTTTATCTTTCAACTCAGTACTTTTATTTCTAGGAATTCATCCTAAACAAATCATCGTACACATGCATCAAGAGGGGAGTACCAGGATGTTTGTTTTGTTAGGGTGACACAAGTTGGAAATCCCTGAAATATCTACTAATAAAGGACTGGAAAAATATCTACATATTCTCTTTTACATTCATGCAATAGAATTCTTGGGAGTCATTAAAAATAATGAAGATATATATCTATTGACACAATAAATTAAGTGAAATAAGTGGGTTATAAAATAGTACACCCAGAATAATTTGATTTTTATTAAAATTGTATGAATATAAATATATGTATCAAAAAATGTCTGGAAAGGCATATATCAACCTGTAGACAGTGGTTATCTTCAGGTAGGGATTACGGGTGATTTTTATTTTCTTCCTACTTATTCATGTTCTAATTTTCTTCAAAGTACTTGTTTAAAAGGAATGAAAAATGGACATTCTCTGATTACCTTTTACCTCCCTAATCCTTCCTAGATCTGATGGTTCCGTTGCCCGGCACTGTTTTAGCACATGTGCTAATGGAGTGATTGTAAGGGTCTAGCATTGTTTCCATAGGCAATAATTTTCATTCCCTTTATAAGCTCCTGGAAGGCTGGGGCCCTCTTTTCAATATTTTTTTAAGCTGCTGAATTTAGTACAGGACTTTGTACATGGGAGTGCTTCCATTTTTTTCTCCCTTCTTCCCCAGCTCCCATCATTATTCCTGTAAAGTTGAAAATGAAGAGAGTTGAGCTCACCTCGCTCTTGGGGAAGAAGGGGGATGAAGCCATTTCCCTAGGGCTGGGCAAAGGCCCAAATTAGCCCATGAAGCTAGATGTAATAAATAACCCAGGGGTCTCTGAGGTCAGGGCCCCAGCCTCCCCCGGCAGCCGCCCTGACCTGCATAATGGGCCACAGGCGGTTATGATTCATGCCGACGTCTGTTGGGCTCCTGCCAGCCTGGTTGGGGAGAGTCCACACTTGGAAGTGGATAGGCCTGAAAATATGGCCCCCCAGGGATAGCTCAGGCCATGCTCTGGGGAGCCTGTGGGCCAGAGGCCTGGAGGGGGCTCTTAGAATCAGCAATGGAGACACATGACTTCCTCGGCCGCCTTCTGTCTGTGCAGCCAGAGCCCCAGGGAGAAATCTACAGCCATTACACCATCAGACAGAACAAAAAGAAATGAGCTGAAAGTACCAGAAGGAGGACTTAGATAATAATAACATAGTGAGTGGCTTGGGCAGCAACTGTAACAATAATATTATCACCCATTTGTATAGGCCTCTACCGTGCACCAAATGCTCGCACATATATTACCATATTTGACCCTCATGACAATCCCGCCAAGCAGACAATCTTTGCCCAGATTTTCAAGTGAGAGAGTTGGAATTCAGAGAGGTTAATCAATTTGCCAAAAGTCACATAGTTAGTAGGAGTCCCGTGCTCTGACTTCATTATGGTAAAAGGAGCTCTATCTGAATGAATAGGACATAAAGTGAAAGGATAAAGAAATGTCATAGTTATCTTTTAAGAATGGAGGACACCTCCATATGCTTGGAAGAAGAATCTGGCTGGAGGGGGAGAGAAAGAAAATGATCCTTCTACTCCCAATATCAGGGCAGCTGGGAAGGCAGAGAGGTTGTGCTCATGAATACCAAGAGTGTGTGTTTGTGCCTTCAGACACTTAACCTTGTGGCACAGGGACCATGGACACTTTGCTCCTATTTTTGAGCAGCAGTGGATGAGGATAATAGAACTCTCTGCACAGGCTTCAGACAAGATCCCCACAGTGCACGTGTGAAGTCATGAGCAGGGGATAGAAGGAACTAAGGTATGGGGGTGTCAGATTGGTACTTGAGAGATCTTAGAAAAATCAAAAGAAAAATCTCTGAGTTTGTCCTTGTGAGCTTCACAGGGTGGTGACAGAAGATTCAACTAGGGGAAAGCCAGCCAGGAAAACAGCTGCTCTCCCCATTCTACGAGCTAGGAGCGTGTGCTCTACTGGCCCGTTTCCTTGTTAGAAAGGGCTCCAAAAGCAAAGGACGGAGTGGACTTTCTCCTTGCCTCAGCTTTCATTTCCTTCCCAGTTGGATGCAGAGAACTCTCTCAGACGCCCAAGTGGATGCCCTTACTTCTATCAGAATCATGCTTGCCCTCTAAGACAGAAGGAGAGCCTCTCCTCTTGGGCTCGGTGAGCCCAAGTCCTGGTCTTCATCATCTTTGCCTCAGGGAGAGTATTACTTCCCCCCCGTGTCCCTAAGTGCTTAAGCAACTTTGTCTCAAGGAGCTTGTACTATTCAGAGTACAAACAGAAAAACAGAAATCACTCTAGGCATTTCAACGGAAATGATTTTATACAGGGGTTTGGTTAAATGGAAGGAAGCAGTTAACACCCAGGTCTGGGTGAACGAAGGGGAGAATTTGGGATTACTAGAATCTAGAAGCTCCAAAGAGGGACCCTGCACAGCTGGGACCTAGACTCCAAAGGTGGAGATGCTTCAGGTGCTGCTGCTTCGTTTGAAGCTTGGGAGAGGGGCCCCAATGCTCAGAGCTCTGACCCAGATGCTGCTGGTATCTTAGAAACTCCGGGAAGGGGCTCGGCAGAGAAGGGCTCAGACTTCCAAGGAGGAGGCACTGCTGGGCTGGTGCTGGAACCTCTGGTGATGGTGGTGGTGGTAGAGAGTGCAGAGAGGCTGGTATGGGAGAGCCACTGAAGCTGCAGATTTGAGATAACTGCTTCTTTGGGGCCCAGAACTCCCGTACTGGCCGAACAGTGGCAGAAGCAGCAAGCAAACAGGAGGGAGCAAATCCTTTCTCCCCTCCTCCGGCCTGCCAGTCTCCCTCTAGCTTCCCCTATTTGTAGAACCAAACAGCTAGCTGGCAAAGGAGAAATGCAATTTCCAGTGTTTCCAGCTCCCATGTCACAAAGTAGAACAGAAAGGTAGGGTTGGCGTTTAATAACCAGCACGGTGCTTTATACCCAACAGATGTATTACTGGGGGGATATTTTCCAGACAGACATAAGGAACCCCAGAAGGTAGATTTGACTCTTTTCTAGCCCATGTACTTGGCCAGTTCCTTGAGTCTCCCATGTCTGATCTGCCAGTTCTTAGCTTGCTATGACAGGTCCTGGGGCTTTCATCCATTGCATTCTTTTTTTAATCTTGGGCGGGGAAGATGTCTTCATTTTCATCCCTTCCAGGATCATCTTGATCCTTTGCCCCTTTGCCCCAGACTGAACAAAGCCTACTTCCAAGTGATAGAAAAAAGGGAGATTCAAGTGTCAAACAATAATAGTAAGATATTATCAATGTAGGCCTGTGATTGTGTCATATAAAAAATAAAATACACACCAGTTAATCAAAGCACTACAGACACTTTTAAGTAATCCCACTTTGGCTTTGCATAACTCCATACACTGCCGGCAGCGCTCTTGTCTACCACCAGAGACCGTAATATACATCAAAAATTCTCCTTTAAATTTATTTTCAGTAAAGATTGGTCTTTTGAACTGCGGCAGTGGAGGCTTAAGGGTACAAAATCTCTCTCGCCTTTTTCTCTTTCTTTTTCTGTCTCCCCTGTCTTTCTCTTCGGTGGGGTGGTGACTCTGGGGCGGGGGATGGGAGCAGCCATGGGTTCCACACATCTCATCAAACCTTCTGTCCTTTGCATGGATCAGTTCTTCTCATCTGCCACTTGATTAAGACATTAAAGCAGGAAGGTGAAGGAAGGTTGAGCTGCAGCAAGAGGGGATGAGAAACAATTCTCCTCCGTGTGCTTGGGAGAAAGAGTTCAATTGCTGGGCTCCAGGATGGTCTTGGGCTAACCCAGCTGGGATGTGCAAACCTAGTGCTTTCTGAGAATCCTGCATTTTGTGAAATATGCAATGCTGAATACCTAGGGCTCCTGAGGACGACTCACACCAACGTGAGAAAGAAAACACTTTCTTGCTTCCCTCAGCAATGGGACACTAAATACAGTAGCATTCTCAAGTCATGGGGGCCTGTGGCAAGTCAGTTGATTGTGGTAGTATATTTCAGTGTCTAAAACCTTAATCCTAGGTTGGAATCGGAATTTATTATTGAATAGCTGTGTGACTTGATATAAGTGTTTTGGGGGTTGTTTTCCTCATGGTTAAATATATGTAACACATAATTACCATTTGTTTTCCCTTGGAGTCCCAGCTTGCCTCAGCAGGGGTGATGCGAACCTATTAATCCTCTCTCTCAGCTCAGCTCCCGATCTTCCGCTTTATTGGGTTGGTTCTGCCCATTACTTCTCCCTCTGGACGGGAGCCTCTGCTGAAACCTGGTTTCATTTGTCCATCTTGCCTCTTCCCCCGGCTATTTCTTGGTTGTAGTTGTCATTGTTGTTTGGCAGACCCGGGCTGGATTCGAACCCACCAGCTCTGGTGTATGTGGCTGGCGCCTTAGCTGCTTGGGCTACAGGCACCAAGCTGACACATAATTACCATTTTAACAATTTTTTTTGTTTTTTTTTTTTAGGGACAAAGTCTCACTCTGTCACCCAGGTTGGAGTGCAGTGGTGTGATCATAGCTCACTGCAACCTTGAACTCCCGGGCTCAGGCATTCTTCCTGCCTCAGCCTCCTGAATAGCTGGGACTACAGGTGCTACCACCATGCCCAGCTAAGTTGCATTTTAGCCATTTCCAAGTGTGCAGTTCAGTGGTGGCCTATTGCTGGGCAACCATTACCACCATCCATCTCTGGAATGTTTTCATCTTCCAGACTCAATAAATACTAACTGTGCGTCCCCACTCCCCACAGTCCCTGGTAATTAGCATTCTACTTTCTTTCTCTATGGCTCCGACTGAGCTAGGCATGTCTGGGGGGATCGTGCAGTAGTCATTGTTCTTGCACATTCTTTCACTTAACATAACATCTTCGTGGCCGGCCCACATTGTTTGCACGTCCTTGATGCCTGTTTTTGCTCTAAGTACACTGAGAGTTGCCAGCTCATAGGCGTACTACTCTGTTTCCTTGTCCAGCCTCAAACGAAGAGTGGGTAAGCCAACCATATGGGGGCAGATGAGATTATAGCCATGGACTCTCAGTCCTGGAGGGCATCTAAAAACCACCCAATTCTATTCAACCTCCTAGCACTGGTGGACACCTGCAGGGCCACCTCTGAGCGGGAAGGTGGGCTGCTAAGAGTAGGAATCCTCTCCACATTTTAAAAATAGTTTGCATTTTCCCCCGAGATAGCTATTATTTCACTTGATCCTAACAACAACTCTAATGTAGGCCCTGGCAGGTGTTATTTTTCCCCAGTTTACTGAGGGCAGAACCGAAGTCTAGAGGGCAGAGTTACCCATGAGCAACTGTGACGCGGTCTCCTGGTGCCCAGTCTCCCATCCTTCCTGTAGTGGCCTGGGTTCACAGACCTGTTCATATTCCATCCCTTACCCAAGGTGCACTTAGCTCTTTCCTATTTTCTTGGAGTTACTGCCTGAGAACTCCAAGTCAGCTATTTGACCTAGAAGGTTCTAGGTCATGTCCCAGAAAAGGAAAGGTGCTTAGATAGGAGCTGGGGGCACCACCTGCGTGAGGGATCTCACTGCTCCATCAAGGCTGTCATCTTGTAAGATGGGAGATTCTTTCTGGCATCTGCAGTAAGTCCCTTCCACAGCAATAATAATTGTCTTCCCTGTGTCCTGAGATCAATGGAACAGAGAGGAGTGGCTGCTGTCAATTATGCTGTTCCTGTCTGAGACAGATTTTCCACCGTCTTTTTTGCCCTTGGGTGGATCTCCTGATCTTGAGCTTCCATGGAGAAGTGAGGAGTCAATGGACAGGGGTGTTCCTCGTGGTCAACTCCTCCTGACGGCAGCAGGGGAAGTGCTGAAGGTGCCCCAAGGAGCCATCCCCAGGGCATTCCCTCAGGGGTCTCTAAGTGTTGGGTGACATTTAAGAAGACCAATTTGCCTTCCATCTGCCAGCCCCAGGGGTTGGTGCCCCCAGATGGTGCAGGACCGAAGGGGGCAAAGGGCAAGGGGAAGCCAGTCAGCTGGAAGATCAGATGAGTCCGACTAGGATTGCTCTGTTTGCTGGTCATGTTTTTGATTTTTTTAAATCTCTTGAAAGGAGCATAACCCTACAATAATATTGTGGCCTTAGGTAAATAAACACCAGCCTGCAACTGCCTTGTTAGCCTGCTCCCTGGATTCCTGAGATTAAGAAGACAGAGTATTCCTTAAAAAGGTGTCCCAGCTGGGAACTACAAAGGTCATCCAATGCAGGTGATGAGCCACTGGGCCTGGGGCTGCCTACTGGGGCTGGGGTGGGGTGGGAAGTGGGGGCATACACGGCAGAATTGGCTTCCCTATGGATAAGGATGCATAGGAGAAAAAATGCTGGTTTCTGATGTGGTCTAGAGGTACAAACAGATGAAACAATCTCAGTTGGGCTTGAGCAGCCAAAAGGCCCTTTGGAAGCCCAGGTCTGAGCCTCTGGGGCTTGCTTTTCAGCTCCCCCAGCTGCACATTCCTGAAAAGCCGGCACTTGTGTGAGGCATCTCCCAACTCAGACATGAGTCACGCCAGCTTATTTTAAGTCCTGACCTCTTCCCGGGAAGGGACTCTGACAAGGAAAGCCACGTGCCGTGTGAAGCATCCATGGACCGGGGCCAAGGGAAACAGAGGCCCCCCACAGCTCCCTGACAGCCTCCCTCCCAGAAGCCCAGTGTGAGCAAGGGCCAGGAACAGCTGTGGGCACACGCGTCCCTCTCCCTCGCCAGGGCAGAACCAGCGGCTCTTGTGCCCATCGAGATGCCGCTGAAGGCCAAGGAAGCGGGCAGCGGCAAGGAGAAGAAGCCTTGCTTTTTCCTCTTTCTCTGGTCTTGTTTTTTATTTTTTTTTTGAGACAGAGCCTCAAGCTGTCACCCTGGATAGAGTGCTGTGGCATCACAGCTCACAGCAACCTCCAACTCCTGGGCTCAGGCGAATCTTTTGCCTCCGCCTCCCAAGTAGCTGGGACTACAGGCGCCTGCCACAACGCCCGGATATTAAATGGTTGCAGCTGTCATTGTGGTTTGGCGGGCCCAGGCTGGATTCGAACCCGCCAGCTCAAGTGTACGTGGCTGGCGCCTTAGCCCGTTGAGCCACAGGCGCGGAGCCTTTCTCTGGTCTTGTTTGTGCATTCTACACCAAAGTGTCCTGAGAGGCTACTGCAGACCTTTGGGGATAAAGGGGCAAAGGGTGCAGGAAAGCTCACGTGCACTCGGCCAAATGTATTTAAGTCTTTTAATAATTCATATGCCCATTTCCATACACAGCCCCGCTTTAAGAGGGACCCCAGGGCAACCTAAAAACTTTCCTGACTGCGCAACTCATCCAGCATCTTCATAAAAGGTTCTCAACTGGCCTCTCAGAATCGGCGGCCTCAGTGCTTATGAAGAAAAACTAATAGTTCCAGCTGGTAGTCATTGAAAAGTCACTTAATATTTCTCAGTGCAAGGAGCTACACTTAATGGGACACAATGTTTTTTCCCTAAGCAGTTGGGAAAAAACCCTTGACATCGTATTAATAATGTCGAGTTTTATTGGCTCTCTCATTTGACATGATATTAAACTTTTCAGGCTCTATCTCGACTGAGGTACAAGGTTGTTAAAATGTGGACAGATTGGAGTGCTACAAAAACGTGGTAGGGAAGCAATGCCTGTCCAGGCGAGTGGAGAGAGATGGAAAGGGTCATGACCTAGGGCTTAGCAGACAAATCCCACCGTGGGAAAACACTCTGAGTATGTCACCCCTTCCCTGTACCGCTTTCCTCTGAGATTGGCATCTCAGGGGAAGACGGGGCTTCAGAACCCCATGATGGGCACTACTCTTTGTTCTCTGCTGGTCTGATTCTTCACATAGAGTGATATGACAGATTGCAGAGTCTGTGCAAAACCCAAGCGTGGCTTGGCTTCCTAGAACCTTCCTGGGACAGAAAACTTACTGGGTGTCCAATAATAATAACAAGGATGATAATAGCTAACATTAGCTGGTGCTATACCAGGGCTGACATCACGCTAAATGCCTTTCGGCATTAACACTTGCTAACTCCTCACAACGACTAAGAGAGCGCAAAGCTATTATTGTCGCCGCTGTCTCCATTTGAAGATAAAAAACTGAGGGAAAGAGGTATCACGCAATTTGCCAAAGTCCGATAGGAAGTAACAGACCTGGGGATCCAAACGAGAGGTAGCTTGAGATTATACGCTTGCTACCCTTCGGGACAAAAGGGAGCCACTAAGAAAATGAGACCTGTCACCTCTGCAAAATAGGCTAGGAACTCCAGCCTGTCCTGTAGACCTCTCCCTAGGCCTAGAACCCTTCCTATTTCGCCATTTTCACTGTGAGGGGCCTGACAGGCAAGAGAGGGGGAGGCTTTCAGTAGGCAGAGAGCACTGACTTTGCCTGTCAGGCACAAAACCATAAATAACATATTTTAAGCAAAGGAAACCCCAGCAACCCAATAATGCATGTCTAAAGTCATTTTGATGTTGGAGAGATACAGTAATACTTTTATGCTTTGTTTAAAGAAATTGTTTGCAGCGTATTTGTAGTGAAATCACTCCAAAGAGTTTATTGCGGATGATTGATTTATAGGAATCCAGCTCCCATACGCAGAGGATGACACTTAAATCATATCTTCTTTTCATTTATAATAAGGAACAAAATGATCATATTTTGACAAGTCTGATCATTTTGGGGGTTGAGCAGTTTCCCTCGGTGGGCCCACTCTACAGCTCGCAGAACTGAGAGAATATTATGATGTCTCATTAAAATCAGCTGCAGCAGCTTCAGCTGGCTGCCCCAAAGAAAACAAAGCTGTTGGTGGTTTATCCTGGGGTAGTCAGTCGACCTATTGATTTCTAAGAAGGGGACAACTGGGCTCGGCGCCTGTGGCTCAATGGGCTAAGGCGCCAGCCACGTACACCTGAGCTGGCAGGTTCGAATCCAGCCCGGGCCCGCCAAACAACAATGATGGCTGCAACCAAAAAATGGCCGAGCATTGTGGCGGGTGCCTGTAGTCCCAGCCGCTTG
>CAUYRH010153942.1:0-37394 GCA_963574655.1 Perodicticus potto | reverse complement strand
AAAAAAAAAAAGTAACTTGTACTCTCTAAGCAAACCTCTTTACTCAGCTTGCCTCTGTTTTTTTCCATAGCATTCATCACTTTCTAATATTCTACATGGTTTATTTATCGTATCTATTACCATCTCTCCTTGCTAGAATATATGCTCCATAAGGGAAAGCACCTGTTTTGTTTACTGATGTAACTTAAGCACTTAGAACAGTACCTGGGCACACAGTAGTTACTGAATACCATATATATACATACATACATTTTTTATTGAGACAGAGTCTCATTGTCACCTTGGGTGGAGTGCCCTAGTGTCTGTCATAGCTCACAGCAACCAATCTCAAATTCTTAGGATCAAGCAATTCTCTTGCTTCAGCCTCCCAAGTAGCTGGGAATATAGGTGCCCACTACCATGCTCAGCTAATTTTTCTATTTTTAGTAGAGATGGGGTATTGCTCTTGCTCAGGCTGGTCTTGAATTCCTGAGCTCAGGTGATCCACCTACCTCAGCCTCCCAGAGTGTTATTCTACAGGTATGAGCCACTGTGCCTAGCCCCCATAGATATATATATATATATATTTATTCATAGATATATTTTTGAATGAATTAAAGACAGACATTGAGAATGACTGAGAAAGGATATTAGCAAACAAATATCATATAGCTTCATAATTTTTCCTCAAGCTCTTACATTGGTATTATTGAAGGATTGCAGTCCTTTGACCTATAAAGGAACAAAATATAGAGATCCTCCCACTAGAAAATTTCAACCCTGGCTGGGTGTGGTGGCTCATGCCTGTAATCCTAGCACTCTAGGAGGCTGAGATGGGTGGATTGCCTGAGCTCACGAGTTCGAGACCAGCTTGAGCCAGAGCAAGACTTGTTTCTAAAAGAATAGCCAGGTTGGCTTAGCACCTGTGGCTCAAGTGGCTAAGGCACCAGCCACATACACCTGAGTTGGCAGATTTGAATCCAGCCCAGGCTCACCAAATAACAATGACGGCTGCAACCAAAAAAAATCTGGGCATTGTGGCAGGCACCTGTAATCCCAGCTACTTGGGAGGCAGAGGCAAGAGTCACTTGAGGCCAGGAATTGGAGGTTGCTGTGAGCTGTGATGCCATAGCACTCTACCCAGGGTGACAGCTTGAGGCTCTGTCTCAAAAAAAAAAATAGCTGGGTGTTGTGGCAGGCGCCTGTAGTCCCAGCTACTTGGGAGGCTGAGGCAAGAGAATTACTTAAGCCCAAGAGTTTGAGGTTGCTGTGAGCTATGATACCATAGCACTCTACTGAGAGCAGTAAAGTGAGACTGTCTCAAAACAAACAAACAAAAAAAACTGAATCCTAAAGCAGACTTTTGGAAATCATTTTAAAATAAATATTATGTGCCAACTGGTTATCCTGGGAGGGTAGGGTTGGGGTGAGGAAAATATTGAGGGGCATGTTGGTTAGGGGAGATTGCAAAAGACTTATACTACTTCTTCTTCTTTTTTTTTTTGTAGAGACAGTTTCACTTTGTCCTCCTTGGTGGAGTGCTATGGAGTCACAGCTCATAGCAACCTCCAGCTCTTGAGCTTAGGCGATTCTCTTGCCTCAGCCTCCCGAGTAGCTGGGACTACAGGCGCCGCCACAACGCCCGGCTATTTTTTTTTTTTTGATGCAGTTTGGTGGGGTCGGGTTTGAACCCGCCACCCTCGGTATATGGAGCCGACGCCCTACTCACTGAGCCACAGGCGCCGCCCAGCAAAAGACTTATACTTCTTATACTATGTATTTTGGTAAATTTTTTTTTTTTTTAAAGACAGTTTCACTTGTCACCCTTGGTAGAGTGCCGTGGCAAGGCTCACAGCAACCTCAAATTCTTGGGCTCAAGAAATTTTAGTTTCAGACTCCCAAGTAGCTGGGACTAAGGTACCTGTCACAATCCACAATGCCCAGCTATATTTTAGAGACCGGGGTCTTGCACTTGCTCAGGCTGGTCTCGAACCTGTGAGGCCAGGAAATCCACTCACCTTGGCCTCCCAGGATGGTAGGATCATAAGCATGAGCCACTGTGCCCAGCCTATTTTGGTAATGTTTGAACTTGTTTTTTAAAAGAAATAACTTTTGGGCTGGGCATGGTGGTTCACCCCTGTAATCCCAGCAGTCTGGTAGGCCTATAGTCCTAGCTGCTTAGGAGGCTGAGGCAAAAGGATCGCTTGAGTCCAGGAGTTTTGAGGTTGCTGTGAGCTATGACGCCATGGCACTCTATGAGGGTGACAAAGGGAGACTGTGTCTCAAAAGAAAAAATAAAAGGCTGGGCGAGGTGGGTCATGCCAGTAATCCTAGCACTCTGGGAGGCTGAGGCAGGTGGAATGCTCATGAGTTCGAGACCAGCCTGAGCAAAAGTGAGACCCCATCTCTATTAAAAAAAGAAAAACTGAGGCAAGAGGATTGCTTGAATCCAAGTTTGAGGTTGCTGTGAGCTATGACGCCAGGGCATTCTACCCAGGGTGACAGCTTGAGACTCTGTCTCAAAAAAAAAAAAACAAATAAAAGCTCAGTGCCTATAGCTCAGGCAGCTAGGGCACCAGCCACATACACTGGAGCTGGCAGGTTCAAATCTAGCCCAGGACTTCCAAACAACAACTACAACAACAACAAAATAGCTGGGTGTTGTGGTGGGCACCTGTAGTCCCAGCTACTTGGGAGGCTGAGGCAAGAGGAGTGCCCAAGTTCAAGAGTTTGAGGTTCCTGTGAGCTGTGATGCCACAGCAGTCTACCAAGGGTGACATAGTGAGACTCTGTTTCAAAAAAAATAAGTAAAAGTAAATAAATTATTTAAGAAACACAACTTTTGATAGTAAAAAGAGATACAAAGATTCTAATTTTCTTTTTCTTTTCTTTTTTTTTTTTGAGACAGAGTCTCACTTATGTCACCCTCAGTAGAGTGCTGTAGCATCAGAGCTCACAGCAACTTCAAACTCTTGGGCTCAAGCGATTCTCTTGCCTCAGCCTCCCAAGTAGCTAGGACTACAGGCGAGTGCCACAATACCTGGCTATTTTTTTTTCTTTTAATAGAGACAGAGTCCCATGATTGCATTAATGTACACAGCTATGATTTAATAAAAAAAAATTGTTAAAAAATAGAGACACAGTCTCACTTTATCACCCTCAGTACAGTGCTGTGGTGTCACATCTCACAGCAACCTCCAACTCCTGGGCTTAGGCGATTCTCTTGCCTCAGCCTCCCAAGTAGCTGGGACTACAGGCGCCCACCACAATGCCCAGCTATTTTTTTTTTTTTTTTGGTTGCAGTTTGGCCATGGCTGGGTTTGAACCCACCACCCTCTGTATATGGGGCCAGTGCCCTACCCACTGAGCCACAAGCGCTGCCCTATTTTTATTTTTTCAGAGATAGGGTTTTGCTTTTGCTCAGGCTGGTCCTGAACTTGTGGGCTCAGCACAATCCACTTGCCTCGACCTCCCAGAGTGCTAGGATTACAGGCAGGAGCCACTGAGCCAAGCCAAAGATTCTAATTTTGTAATGTGTAAACCTGAAAAACCCTAGGGTAACTCTGTTAATAATGAAAATTATCACTTAAGAATAAAGTTAATTTTTAAAAGACTTCTTTATTTACTTATTTATTTTTATTTTTGTAGAGACAGAGTCTCACTTTATCACCCTCGGTAGAGTGCCCTGGCATCACACAACTCACAGCAACCTCTAGTTCCTGGGCTTAGGTGATTCTCTTGCCTCAGCCTCCCGAGTATAAAAGACTTCTTTAAAGGAGAAATAAGCTTAATATATTAAGCTGCTATAATTAATACCTATTGTAAAAAGAAACTGGAAAAACCTGAACATCTCTGTTTAGACATTCTCATAATAGAATGTCATGCTATTAACAAAAATGATAAACTGACAACTGCAAGAAAAAGTAACTGGGCGTTGTGGCTGGTGCCTATAGTCCCAGCTACTCGGAGGGCTGAGGCAAGAGAATCACTTGAGCCTAAGAGTTTGAGGTTGCTGTGAGCTGTGACACCACGGCAATCTACCAAGGGTGACATAGGGAGACTCTGTCTCAAAAAAAAAAAAAAAAAAAAAGATAAACAGGAAGTCTGGGTAGTAATAGGAAATGCAGGGAAAAATACAAAGCTTTTATCTATTTACCATGAAAACATTTATAGGTGTGGACATGGACAGGGGAATATGGAAAGATGAAGATGAAGACACTTATTGTGCTAGAATGGTTTGGGTGATTTTTCTTCTTTGAGACTCATAATTTTTTTTTTTATGTAGAGACAGAGTCTCACTTTATTGCCCTTGGTAGAGTGCCATGGCGTCCTGGGCTTAGGCGATTCTCTTGCCTCAGCCTCCCGAGTAGCTGGAACTACAGGTGCCTGCCACAATGCCTGGCTATTTTTTTGTTGCAGTTTGGCCGGGGCCGGGTTTGAACCTGCCACCCTTGGTATATGGGGCTGGCGCCCTACCCACTGAGCCACAGGCACCGCCCGAGACTTATTTATTTATTTATTTTTGAGACAGAGTCTCAAGCTGTAGCCCTGGGTAGAGTGCCGTTATGTCACTGCTCACAGCAACCTCAAACTCTTGGGCTTAAGCGATCCTCTTGTCTCAGCCTCCCAAGTAGCTAGGACTATAGGCACCCAACCGCCACAACACCTGGCTATTTTTGATTATAGTTGTCATTGTTGTCTGGCAGGCCTGGCTAGATTCGAACCTGCCAGGTCTGGAGTATGTGGCTGGCACTTTAGCCACTTGAGCTACAGGTGCCAAGCTAAGACTTACTATTTTTTTTTCTTTTGTAGAGACAGAGTCTCACTTTATCGCCCTTGGTAGAGTGCTGTGGTGTCACACAGCTCATAACAACCTCCAACTCCTAGGCTTAGGCGCTTCTCTTGTCCCAGCCTCCAGAGTAGCCGGGACTACAGGCACCCACCACAACGCCCAGCTATTTTTCTATTTTGCGGTTCGGCCGAGGCCGGGTTTGAACCCGCCACCTTCTGTATATGGGGCCGGCAACCTACTTGATGAGCCACAGGCGCCGCCCCAAGACTTATTTTTAATGGCTATGTTTCTGTGTCCTATCCAGCTCAGTTGCTACTATCCCTTTCTCTCCCTCCCCTCTAACCAGGCATGTTAGATTTGTTAGGTAGTTTCCAGGTTGGATAGATACATTCTTTTCTTTTTTTTGTAGAGACAGAGTTTTCACTTTATTGCCCTCGCTAGAGTGCTGTGGCGTCACGGCTCACAGCAACCTCCAACTCCTGGGCTTAGGCGATTCCCTTGTCTCAGCCTCCCAAGTATCTGGGACTACAGGCGCCTGCCACAATGCCTGGCTATTTTTTGTTGCAGTTTGGCCGGGGCCGGGTTTGAACCTGCCACCCTCAGTAGATGGAGCTGGCGCCCTGCCCACTGAGCCACAGGTGCCGCCCGGATAGCTACATTCTTGAACTTAAGGCTTCTGCTATCCCTGTGCTTGGGAAGGGCTCTAGGTTGGCCTAAGGTCAGGGCAACCGGGAACCCTAAGAAGTGGGAGAAAGGGGCGGGACATCAACCTGCTCTCAGGCTCCAGTTTGCAGCAGATGGTGGCCAGGGGGAAGAAGGCTGGGGGGCAGTCTGTGGGGACAAACTTCTCCCAGAAAAGCTTCACGTTGAGGCCAAAGTCCAGTGTTCGGGGTAGGCAATCAGGATCTGCATACACCTGCCCAATGATCTGTAAGGTGAGAAGATAGTTTTAGAAGGACTATGGAGGCCACAGATCCATGGCAGGGTTTCAGGATGCTGGTGTGTGGATTCAAGGATGGGCAGAAGATGGAATGGTATAAACCTAGATTAGAGAGCTGTCCCTCACCCTCATCTCTCAGAATCTTGATAATCCAGACCTGTATCTCAAATGAGAGTCTGGTTACTAAGCAGGGTTTAGAAGGGGCCTAACTGAAACAATAGCAGTACAATGTTCCAAATTGGCATCTGGAGGCTGGAAGCTTCCACTTAGCCCACCCTGACCTGCCCTCCCCACTTGTATCTCTATGTACCTATGTCCTCTGCCAGAGTTAAGGGTCTACAAGGCAAGGTACTGGGTCTGATGCATGTCTGAAACCCTTTGGCACTAGCCTAGTGCTGGTGTATACAGTAGATATTCAATTGATATCTGTTTTTTTGAGACAGAGTCTCAACTTGTTGCCCTGGGTTGAGTGCTGTGGTGTCACAGCTCACAGCAACCTCTTGGGCTTAAGTGATTCTCTTGCCTCAGCCTTAGTTTTGTAGTCCCAGCCTCCCTCTTGGGACTACAGGCACCCGCCACAATGCCCTGCTATTCTTTTTTTCTTGTTGCAATTGTCATTGTTGCTTTAGCTGGCCCGGGCTGGGTTCAAACCAGTTAGCGCCCTACCCACTGATCCATGGGCATCGCCTCAATTGGTATCTATTGAGAATACCAATTTTTTAAGAAATCTTCCTTCATTATTCTAACCATTCCTTGTCTCTCCTCTCTTACAACTTTGTTTGTAACACCAAAGAATGCTTTTAATGTGTACATGTTTGGTTTTTGAGATATACTGAGCTATGCTGCTACCCAACTGGCTAAGCTCCTAAAGGTAGGAATCTTTCTAAGACTTATTGTGTACCACATGGTGCCTAGCACATGGCTGGCACTTCCTGGTGTGGCTACTTCTACTTCTTAGGATTAGGGTAGAGACACCAGAAAGGCCTGGGAAAGGGGGAAAGGAGAAGAGGGTAATTGGGAAAGGTAACATTTGGCCTAAGAGCTAGACTGACAGCCACATGAACATTCTCTTGCCTTTCCAATTGGATTCTAAGTCTTATCTGCCCCTTGCTGACCATGTGACCAAGAACAAGCTACTATCCCTTTCAGAGCCTCAGCAGCCTCACCTAAAAAAATCTGCTCGGTCTTTCTCATGCAACCAATGAAACACAAATGTGACAGATGTGAAGATTAGTTATAAACTATAAAACCCTACACCCAAGTTGATTTTATGGCAAGCTATTCATCCCCAGGAGAGGCCCCAGTTTTGTAATTCCTGCTGCCTCAGGCATGGCCTCCATGCCAGAGCTCACCTCACAGAGAACGATCCCAAAAGAGAAGACATCCACCGTTTCATCGTAGCTCTTTCCTTGGGGAACATAGGAGAGCAGGCTGTTAAATTTATATCCCTCACCTGCTCTGCACTGGGTCTAGGGTCAAGCCAACCCACAGCCAAGAACCAGGACTAGAAACAGTTCTATGGAGATGACCCAAAGGCTGTCCAGGACAGGTACACCTGAAAAATCATCTTTATTTATTTAGCCCTGGGGGGCCTGCCTTGAAAAGATCTTATAATACAACATTGCTCAGGATAAAGCTCATGGTATAGGGCAGTGGTTCTCAACCTTCCTAATACCATGAGCCTTTAGTACATTTCCTGTGGGTTGTGATCCACAGGTTGAGAACCTCTGGTATAGAGGATGAGAATGGGACCAGGTGTTTTCTTTTTAGACAGAGTCTTACTATGTCGCCCTCGGCAGAGGGCTGTGGTGTCACAGCTCATAGCAACCTCAAACTCTTGGGCTAAGCGATTCTCTTGTCTCAGCCTCCCAAGTAGCTGGGACTACAGGTACTTGCCACAACGCCCGGCTATTTTTTTGTTGCAGTTGTCATTGTTGTTTAGCAGGCCCAGATCGGGCTCAAACCTGGCACCTGGTTGTGTGTGGCTGGCATCCTATTCACTGAGCTACGGTCGCTGAGCCGGGACCAGGTTTTATTCAGGCTCTGCTATTAGCCAGATATGTGCTCCTGGGCATATCACTGAACTTCTCTGGCCCTCTGATTCCAAAAAGGGTTGTATCAGACCATTTCTGAGGCTTCCCCATGCTGTATGTTTCAAGAATGCCAGCCAGTGTTTCTGGATGGTTTGAGCATTATCCACCAGGGGGAACCATAATTCAGTTCTCAGCACGCAGAGAAACAATGCTAATGTTGGGCCTGCAGACTGAGCTCTAAGCTATCCTTGGAACATAAATGCCACAGTAGACCTCAGCCTATATTCAGGATGGGACACTGACCAGTTCCAAACAGTGAGCTTTGGGAGAAAGGAGTTTATAAGGCCTTACCTGGGAAGGGAAAACAATTCATCTAGTTATCTGGCCCTACTCTTCACAGGCCTTCCCTGGGGCTCCCAGGGCTCTTTAGCAAGATGTGCTCTATTTTCTTTGGGGGTGTCCCCTCCAGGACTTTAGGACTCACCATTCAGCATCTCAGGGGCCATCCAGTAGGGGTTTCCCACCACTGTGTAGCGCTTCTTGCGGTCATTCTTACGCAAGGTACGTTTCTTGGTAGTGGCCTTTTCCAGTGGCGGCCTTTTCCTCTCTTCCACTATGAGCCGTGACAGCCCAAAGTCTGCCACCACCACAGTCTTGTCCTGGTGGTACAAGGGTCATGTCAAGACCTGGTGGGGATGTTCTCAAACCTAGCCCTGGGATGTGGTCATAGGTAAGAGAAGCCATTGGGAAGGGGAAAAAAGGTGCACAGGCAGAGGAGAGGCATAGCATAAAGCCCTATCTGGTAGACGTCCTAGGCATCTGTGCTTCTAACAGTCTGGTATCTGCTCACAACAGATTCCCCAGCCCATGAGGGGTTCATGGCAGAGCCTCTGGAGCCCTGGAGAATAAAGGCTCTAGGACCCAGAGGGTAGAACTTAGAAGTGGGAGGGAATTTCTTCAGTTTTTTTTACCCTGCCGTGCCTTGTTCCTAAAAAGAGACAAGCAGTGGCTAGAAGCAGGGTAAGACAGAAAAAGACAAAGTGAAGGCAGCCAGTGGGGAACTTTGAGGAGACAAGCTCTTCGAATAGCTATAGGGCAGTCATCTAGGAATGGGATTAAGTCTGCACAGTGTTGGTCTAGAGGGCAGAACCAGAGCCAGCTGGTGGATACCCAGAAAGCTAGACTGTAAGTCAAACTGGTCCCTGTAAATTTATTAGATCTGTGGTCTTGGGTTGAGGTTTCAGGTGCTACCTCTATAAAGTAGGGTCAGTACTGAGTTGCTTTACAGGACTATAATGGGGCAAAACCAGGTAAAGCAACAGGGCTCTATACACAGTTAAGAAACTTCTAAAACTCCTTCTATTACAGGAGTGGTGGCTCATGCCTATAACCCTAATCTTCTGGGAGGCTGAGGTAGGTGGATTGCCTGAGTTCAGGAGTTCAAGACCAGCCTGAGTAAGACTGAGACCCCATCTCTACTAAAAATAGAGAAACCAGCTAGGTGTAGTTGTGGGTGCCTGTATTCCCAGCTACTTGGGAGGCTGAGGCAAGAGGACTGCTCAAGCCCAAGAGTTTGAGGTTTCTGTGAGCTATGATGGCAGTCTACCCAGGGTGACAGAGTGAGACTCTGTTTCAAAAAAAAAAAAAAAACGAAACGAAACTTCTGAAACCCCTTCTAGACAAATGATTTCCAAGACTGAGAGAAGAAGTGAAATTATGTCTGCATGTGCCCGGGAGCTCCCAGAAGACACAGGAAGGCACTGGAGGCATCAGGAAGGGCAAGACAGGAGTCCCTAGGCAACACCTCTGGCCGAAAGCCAGAGGGGACATTCAGCCTCCTTTGTGATGAGGAAGCCAGAATGGCTGGCCTTAGGGTGGCCAAGCCCAGGGCGGTGGGACATACCAACTTAATGAGGCAGTTGTGTGAGTTCAGATCCCTGTGGATGATGCACATGGAGTGTAAATAGGCCTGGAACAGAAACACGAGCTGAGGTTAAAGAGCCAGTAAATCAACTGGACCCTGATTCTGGAATTGGGGACCATAGAACCTATTTTTCTGCCAAGCTACGTCCACTCAGCTTCAAAACCCACTCTGGACAATGGGGCCTGGACCCTCCTAAAGCCACTCCCTTATTTCAACACCAACAGAAAGCTAAAGGTGGCCTGGGCTTTCTCCCTGTTGCCATCTTCTGCCTATCCTTTTGTTCACCAACCACAAGCCCAGTAGCTGGCTAAGCCCTCACTGCTCTCTCCCCAAATCCCCAACCCTACTTGCAGTACCCTCATCACTTCTACCCATTTTACTTAGACACATGCCATCTGCAGTGAGCACCTTCAGAAGCACTGCTCTCTCCTCCCGCTTCCTTGAACCTCAGCTTCAGCTGCCTTGGATCCTTCCTGCCTGTGATAGGGAAGAGGTGACTTCCTCCCGGTTCAGCCAGCTCTATTTCTATCCGCCACACTTTCTAAGCTCTAACCTCTCCCTCTTCCTACTCAAATGTTTTTTTTTTTGTTGTTGGTTTTGTTTCTACAATTTTGCAATTGTAAACTCAAACAAGTTTTTGTTTGCTATTCCTCCTCTCCAGGCCTCCACCTGTGGCTTTTGTCCTCCCTTCCCTTGCAAATGTGAAAGATAACAATCCCTGCCTTCCAGCCCCTCTGCAATTCTGCTTCCTGTCACTTAGGCTCCTAGAGCTGCTTACATACCCAGGGAGCTCTTCTTGAATTGCTATATAGCTCATGACCCACCCGCCAGAAGGTCCCCTCCCCAAAGGCTACCCATGCCCTTCTCATGCAACTTGCTCCTGAAACTCCTGTGTGCTTGGGTTTTCCTTCCGGCCTCCTCAGTGTTGGGCCTTCTCAAAGCCATCTCCTCTTTACGTGCTGAACCCTACCAATCCCATGGATGCCTCTTTCGTCTCACAACTCCAGGTGCCCCTTTTCTGCAGAACCTAAGTGACTGGCAGCCATCTACCCTATCTCCAGCCTCAAGGAGCCAGTTTCTTGCCCAGGAGATGGTGGGAGGTTCTGCTAACTGCACCAGTCCCAGCAGGCACCAATGCTAGCCTTTCTCAAACCTATTTTTTTTTTTTTTTTTTTTTGAGACAGAGGCTCAAGCTATCACCCTGGACAGAGTGCTGTGGCATCACAGCTCACAGCAACCTCCAATTCCTGGGCTCAAGCGAGTTTCCTGCCTCTGCTTCCCAAGTAGCTGGGATTACAGGTGCCCGCCACAACGCCCAGCCATTTTTTTTTTGGTTGCAGCCGTCATTGTTGTTTGGCAGGCCCAGGCTGGTTTCGAACCTGCCAGCTCAGGTGTACATGGCTGGCGCCTTAGCCCATTGAGCCACAGGCGCCAAGCCTCTCAAACCTATTCTTGAGAAACTATCACTGCCACCCCCCAAATGTCTAGTATGTAAGGAACCTCAAGCCACCCTAACACTTCCTTCCCCAACTCCTGTTCCCTCAATGCCAACCCAACTATCTGCTCTACCTCCCTGCTGCCTCTTATTCTCCTGTCCTCAAAGCCACTGTCTTAATCAGAAACATGAAATGTAGTTATACCCCTGCCCAGATTGCCCTGCCCTGAGACTCCTCACTCCACACCAACCTACAGACCACACCAGACTCATTTTCAAAAAATTTTCTGGTCACAAAACAGTCAGCCAGGGGCAATTTCACTGGTGCACAGAGAAACTCCATAGTGAATGACCTAGCCCTCACAAGTTGTCAGGGATGGGGTCTCTGCCTTCCATTGTAGCCCACAACCCTTGTACCACTGCCCACTTTCACCCTATTGGTAGGGTTGTTGGCAGGACTCACCATTCCAGAAGCGATGCCTTTGGCAAATCTGACCTTCTGCTGCCAGGGGAAAGGGTCCTACAGGATGGAGGAATACCCATCAGAAGCTGTCTGGCCCTGTCCCACTTGTGGTCCAGGGCCTATGGGTCATCATGGCCTTCCAGTGATGCCTCCTTGTTTGTGCCTAATCCTGCCCAGAATGGTCCTTTCGGGGCAAAGGAGGGCCCTGCTCCTCTGGCCTTCAAGGTTTCAGGTGGTGATGACATAGGTGACCCACTGATAACCATCAAGGCTCTTGGAGACTATGGGGTGGTGTGCTTACCACACTGCGCAGAAAGTCCTTCAGCGTGCCCCCCTCAATGTACTCTGTCAGCAAGTTCAGCTTCTTGTCCTTGTATAGTACGCCAATGAACTTGAGCACATTGGGATGGTCCAGGCTGCGCATCACTTTCACCTGGGGTGGGGGCAGCCAAGGAAAGTGGGTGGCTAACTTCCCACCTTATGTCTTTCTCAACACTTCCCTCCAGGGAGTCAGCTTGACAAGTGTTACCTGCATCTCCTACCTCCTATCTTACCTGCTATGGCAGGGCACTACAATCAGGATAAGGGAAGAATAACATCACACAGATAGGGAGGGCCTTCTAGGGATCCTGCCTTTCTAGGAACATGCTGTGGGAAGTTTAGCAGGAGGGCCCAAGAAGTCTGGAGGGCAGCACCTGGACTACCTAGGTGTAGCCAAATTCATTTGCTTCATGGAGCAACTTGGGAGGAATGATGAAAATAGGACAAATGCTCAAGGTATGTAAGTGTTGTGGAGCCCTCGCACCAGGTTCCCTTAGCAGGGTGTTCAGGAGATTATGACACTGAACTGTACTAAATAGGTCTATTTTCATGTCCATCATCTCCATAATCTGATAGCTCCTGTGAACTACATCTTATTTGCTATTATATTCCTTGTACCCAGTTTGTGCTGTCATAAATAAGTATTCACAGAACTAACAATAATGCTGTAATTTCTCAGAAGAGATGGGGATGTTCCTCTAGCACTCCATTCTGCTTAGTCTTTAAGACAATTATTCTAAACTAAGTTTTCTCTTGAAACCATTATTTGTAAGGTCTTTCTTCTTCCAATGTGTCACTGAACTCCCCTCCTGTACCTTCTTACCTCTGTTAGAAAAGTCTTCTGGGTCTCCTCATCACATCGAATTAACTCCTTCATGACCATCACTTTGCCTGTGGCTTTATGTGTCACCTACAGGGAGGGCAATTGTTAATGGTGTTGAGACCAGAGATAGTTCTGGAGAACTGTTTGTGAAAATCTATGCAACTGGCCACCCTATCCCTTGGAAGACATAGTGAACCAGATCAGACTGACAGAGTTCATGTGTGGAAGACAGAATGGGCAAAAGGGCACTCAGAGGGAAGCATATCCTCTTTCCTGGATAGTTGGGCATGCACAGAGGAGAGGTGAGAATCCAGAAAAAAGAAGTGGGGAAGGCAGGAAGGGACACTGCCAAGCCAAGCAGGGGCTCTGGTCATGTAGTACAGGAGTGAGTCCCTCAAGTGAACAGAAGTCCGAGAGCAGGAAGGTCAGTGCCAGAGACATGCACCAGGGAGTGGGGTGGGTGCGGGGTGAGCTCTCCAGCCCCAATGCCCCATAAGCTGAGACACACGGCTTACCTGACCCCCCCTCCCAGCTCTCAGTAGAGGAGAAGGAGGAGAGAAAAGAGAAAGAAGTTAGTCCCCAGACGGTTCACTAGGGAGGCAGGAGCTATTCCCCTGTATGCTCCTTGCTTCATGCCTAGCACTGAGTTCTGTGGGGATGTAATAAATACCCACTGATAGAGGCAGGAGGGCCACGGCACACTCACCCCAACCTGGGTCTCCAGGTCTCCCAGCTCACTGTAATAGCAACACTGTCCCTTAGGTGGCCTGGGTGGGGACTGGGGGGCACCCCTCACACCATCACCCATAGCCAGGAGGGAGGCCTGGTGTCCTGCACAGTGTGGGGTGAGGTCATGTAATAATGCCCCCCAAAACGGTAAGGGGATGCAGAAGAGCAAAGCAGCTACATCCTGTGCTTACCTTGATGGCCTGCCCAAAGAAGCCCTTCCCAAGGACCTCTCCATGGATCAGGTCACAGGGCCGGAAGATCTGCTGTGAGTAGCTGCTGGAACAACGAAGGGATTCTGAGCGGCTGATGTCACGGCTGAGCAGCAGGGGCTCCTTTGGGGAGCTGGGGCCAGGGGACTTGGAGATGCTGTTACTGCGCCTGATGAGGAAAGATGGAGGAAGGAACAGGTAGTCCTCAGAGACCAGCCAAGAAACCCCCTAGAGGCAGGAACCTCAGGGACACCCATCCATTCCAGTGTCTATAGTTCAGATGCTATTACTGGGGGACAGAGGCTCTTACATCAGACAGATGGGCTATTTGGAGGCTGCAGACGTCAGAGGTTTTTTTAAGCTTAGTACAAACACATTCAAAGTGTTGTACTTCAAAGTGGGAAATCTGAGTACTTTCCACCTGGAACAATTAACTAGATTCTACTAGCATATAATGCCCAGTAGGATAGCACCATAGATAGTAAACTACCACCTCCCTTATCTGCATGATTCAAGGTACTAACTGGGTTAGAATGCTACACATAGCATATTACCATTAAAAAAAAAAAGAGTATCATTGCATAGAAAAAAAATGAGCGGATGAGATTTTGGATGATATTTTGTACATCTCTGTACCTGCCCATATTTCCTAAATTTTAAGGTAATGAGCGTATCTTTTTTTTTGAGACACAGTCTCATTATGTTGCCCTCGGTTGAGTGCCACATCACAGCTCACAGCATCCTGAAACTCTTTGGCTTAAGCAATTTTCTTGCTTAGCCTCCCAAGTAGCTAGGACTATAGGTGCCTGCTACAACACCCAGCTTTTTTTTTTGTTGTAGTTGCCATTGTTGTTTGGCAGGCCTGCGCTAGGTTCAAACCCACCAGCCCTGGTGTATGTGGCTGGTGCTCAAGCCAGCATATCTGATTTTTTATAGCAAGAAAGCCACTATACTTATGTTTTCAAATGCAGCCAGTAATGGTAATAGTTGATGGTTATTATTTTGGCTTCCTGAAGAAAGGACAAGAACGTTGAAGTCCACAGCACTGCAAGTGAGTTGCCATCCCACCAAATCCTCTCCATCGGATGCATGTCCCTATTTGTGGGTTATACACTGAGGGCCAGGACTGGAGGGCTCAGTCTGTCCTGCCCCACAGGCTTGGCTGCCCTTGCCTTTTTTTTTTTTTTTTTTTTTTTTAAAGAGACAAGAGTCTCACTTTGTCACCCTCAGTAGAGTGCCGTGCGTCACAGCTCACAGCAACCTCCAGCTCTTGGGCTTAGGTGATTCTCTTGCCGTAGCCTCCTGAGTACCTGAGACTACAGGCGCCTGCTACAACGCCTGGCTATTTTTTTGTTGTAGTTTGGCCGGGGCCGGGTTTGAACCCACCACCCTTGGTATGTGGGGCTGGTGCCCTACTCACTGAACCACAGGCGCTGCCCATGCCCTTGCTCTTTTGCTCTGCTTTTGCTGACTGTGCCTACCAGAGCACAAAAGGTTGGCTGCCCTCTCTTCTTCTTCTTTTTTTTTTTTGTTGAGACAGAGTCTCACTTTGTCACCCCAGCTAGAGTGCTGTCGTGTCATAGCTCACAGCAACCTCAAACTCTTGGGCTCAAGTGATCTTCCTGCCTCTGCCCCCTGAGTAGCTGGGACTATAGGCGCCTGCCATAATGCCTGGCTATTTTTTAGAGATGAGGTCTCGCTCTATGAGTTGGGCTTGAACTCATGAGCTCAGGTAATCCACCCGCCTCAGACTCCCAGAGTGCTGAGATTATAGGCAGGCATTGAGCCAACACGCCCAGCCTGGTTGCCCCCCTCTTCTGCATGATGGTCCTAAAGATACCTCAGCAGCTCTTTGCACCCCACATCTTCCCTTTCCCGGGCCATGCATTCCCAGCCCTTCTCTGCCCCTGGCGCCCTGCCTCCACTAACTCAATCATGCTGACCAAGGCCAGGAGGTAGCCAGGAGCAATGGAAACAAAGCATGGGGAGGCCCTATTTCCAAGAGATAGTGGTGGAGAGAGCCCGACTGCTTTAGTCTGTTTGGTCAGGAGAGTAAATAAAGAACCTGATTCCTAGTGATACTAACAATTAATACCTCACATATATTGAACCCTGACCCTAGGCCAGCACTGTACAACTTTTTGTCTTTTTCTACATTTAATCCTTACATAATTGGTGAGACAGCCAACTTTTATCTTACAACTGTACTTCACAGAGGCAGAAACAAAGACTGAAAGAGATGAAATGATTTGTGAAGGGAAGCAGCTCATCCTGAAGCCCTGGTATGGGTTTTTCTGCCTGAGAGCCCATGCTCTTAACTTCTGTAAGTCTCCCTCCTTGATTTCTCCCTTCCCATGGACCTAGCAGAGTATAAAGTCTGGGGCTGTTGGTCAATTAAGTCAAAACCAACTTTCATTTGTCTCTTACTTTACTGTTTTCAAAGTCCTTACACATGCTCATTCAGTCCTATCTATGCCCCTTCTACAGGGCCTGAGTCCCATGCTTCCTCCATAGGCCATGCTGCCCTCCAGGGTCCGCCATCACTGCCTCCTGTTCAGTTCAGGACTTCAGTGGACAGAGCCTGACTCTCTGGTTTCTAAGGAAACCTGGCAAACAGCTGGGTCTGCACAGTCTCTATGAACTGTGATCCCCACAGCAGTGGCTGGGTCAGCACAATTCTCATAGACCCGTCCCTTCCTAACTCTGTTGGCCCGGAAAGCCAACTCAGCCTCATCTGAGGGATGGACATGGGACAAAACAGAGCCAGTGTGGGAGGTGGCACCTCAGGGAGCGTCTCCTCAGTGTCCCCTCCAGATTCTCCTTGGTATCCAGGGTGCTGAGGGTGTGGGAGTGTCCAGCATTCTGCATGTGGGGAGAGAGCTGGGCATCCAGCCGCAGCTGGTCCAGATGCTGAGAGACAGGGTCATGTTCAATCAACAGCTGAAGCGTCTGGCTCGTCTGGTTAATGGCATCCTCCACCTATGGTCAAGAGTAGTATAAGATTCCCACAGGCTGTCCCATCCAGGCCACCCATGGCCAACTCAGATGATCCAAGTGCAGTGTGGCCAGTGCTCGACTTGGCTAATAGTGGCCTCACAGTACCCTCTGCCTGGCATTCTGTCAGCTGTCCCATCTGTCAGGCCATCCCTGCTGCCCTGGAAAACTGCTAAGTGACACAGGAGGTCACCAGTGGTCACAGGCTCAGTGCCAAGGAGACAGGATGGGGTGGGAAGAGGCAAAGGTCATAACCTGATTTCCCAGAAGGTCTGTTTCACATTCCACCCCCACAGGACAGACTTGACACACACTCTACCTCCTCCACTCGGAGTGTACGGACGGGGGTCCCGTTGATCTCTAGGATGCGGTCCCCAGGATGGATGGCGTTGCGGTTGTTGGGACTGATGTGCATCCTGTTGACCCTGGGCCAGACAAGAGTTAAGGCAGTGTGAAGGCATCCTAATACCCACTTGACCAATTTTGCTTGTGTAGGGAAGGCTCCCCAATGCCCCAAGCCAAGCTGACCCATAAGGGCCAGGCCACTACACAGAAAGGCAATAATCTTCCCAGGATACCCTGTCTCAATGAAGAGCATCACCACTCACCCAGTGGCCTAAGGCAGAAACTTAAACATCATCTTGCCCACCTGGAGTTCCCTCATCCCTCTCTCTACTTCCAACCCTGAGAATCCTGCCTTCTTTCCATCACCATGGTTACCAACATCTCTCACCTGGATCACTGCAACAGCTTCCTAACTGGTTTCTATACCACTAAGGTTTCTCGTCTCCCATCTAAACTTCACACCAGTGATCCTCCTAAAGGGCTAACCTGGTCATGTCATCTTACTGCGTAAGCCCCTCAGTGGACTGGCTGGATCTTCATAATCTAGGCCATCCATGATTAACATCCCCTTCTCTGGCTGCTCTTCACCACTCTATTTATATCAGACACAACTATAGACACAGACTCTTTCTCTGCTCTAAACACAATTCCCTTTTCTCTTTGTCTGATGAGGCTGTGTAGACCTCACCCCCTCCTAACTTTCCCAACCCTAGTACTCCCCTCACCTATATAGTACAAGTACCGGCCCACTGTCTAGCACATAGTAGGAGCACAATTTATATTTATAGGTACACATCTATAGCTATCTCTTTCCCCACCTAATCTCTGGCCTGAACCTAGGATGGGGTCTTACCCTCTTTGGGCCATGAGCCCCATTTTCTCCTCCTCCTTCCATTCATTCACTCAACCAACAAAACCAATAATTAATGAAATCCTACTATCTGCCAGGTACTTTTCCAGGCTCTGGGCATGTAGCACTGAATAAGTCAAAGTTTCTTCTGGAATTTAAATTCTTTTTTGAGACAGAGACTCAAGCTGTTGCCCTGGGTAGAGAGCCGTGGTGTCATAGCTCACAGCAACCTCAAACTCTTGGGGTCAAGTGATTTTCTTGCCTCAGCCTCCCAAGTAGCTGGGACTACAGTTGCCCGCCACAATGCCTGGCTATCTTTTTTCTTTGGATTTCCAAACACTTATGATTTAGTTTATATTTTATTTTAAATTACTTTTGAGGGGGGAAGAAGGGAAATAAGTACTGTAATTTTTCTCAGTAAGGACTTTTAGATATTAATTCAGTTCTACGTAAGGGATGCATATTTTTTTGTAGAGACAGAGTCTCACTTTATCGTCCTTGGTAGAGTGCCGTGGTGTCACACAGCTCACAGCAATCTCCAACTCCTGGGCTTGGGTGATTCTTTTGCCTCAGCCTCCCAAGTAGCTGGGACTACAGGCGCCCGTATTTTTTTTTTTGTTGTTGCAGTTGTCATTATTGTTTTAGCTGGCCTGGACTGTATTCAAACCCACTAGCCTCCCTGTATGGGGCCCGTGCCCTACCCACTGAGCTATGGGCAGTGCCCTGGTATTTACATTCTAATGAAGAGGTTAGATGATAAACAAACGAATACACATAGTCAAGCCAGATAATTTTTTTTTTTTTTCAAGCCAGGTAATTTTAAAGAACAAATATTATTGTTCTTGAAACCTGACACCAGAAAGGTGAGTGATTCTGGCCCTAAGTATCTGGTAGGAAACAGCCTCGGCAGAGGGAACAGTAAGTGTCAAGGTTACGGCATAGCATATTCCAGGAGAAAAATATGAGGTGAGGATAAAGGGAGGTCTGCATTAAGACTTTGGAGTTCTGAGCCCTTTGAGGCCCATCTGTGGACTCTGCTCAAGAATCCCTGCAGCAGGGTTGCAGGGTTCTCAGAATACTCACTCATTCATTCATTCATTTATTCATTTATTTTTGAGACAAGAGTCCCACTTTCTCGCCCCTGGTGGAGCACTGTGGTGTCATAGCTCACAGTAACCTCGAACTCTTAGGCTCAAGCGATTCTCTTGCCTCAGCCTCCGGGGTAGTTGGGACTACAGGCCCCTGCCACAACACCCAGCTGTTTTCTTTCTTTCTTTCTTTTTTTTTTAAGAGATAGGGTCTGACTCTTGCTCAGGCAGGTCTCAAACTTGTGAGCTCAAACAATCCACCCGCCTTGGCCTCCCAGAGTGCTAGAATTACAGGCATGAGCCACTGCACCCAGTCTAAAATACTCACTCTTTTACTTGCACAGTGGTGGCGTAGTTAGAGCAGGCACTCTCCACAGACATAGTGAAGCCCCGAGTGCTTTCAGTGGTGGCTGGCATGGAGATGAGTGTGACAGAGTAGGGCAGCTGGTCCTGAGCAGACTCCGTGGATAGCCTCTCAAACATGGGTGCCAGTACCACCTCATTGTGGCACTTCCCACTGAGGAGAGGGCACAAAGGAGGCTAAGATTGTAGAGTCTCACCTGGAAGCCCCTCAGCAACCACTGCACCATGTGGCTTCAAGCAATAGTCACCACAATCCCACTACAACCTTCTCTGACATGATTCTACCTGGCTGCTCAGAATGAGAAGCTTGAGCTTTGAGGGCAGGCTGGGACTAGCAGTGGCAAGCTAGATCTGCAGCAAGTGGTATACTGCGGAGAACGATGGCCTGGAGATGATATGGCCTGGGTTCTCTCTGCCCTGTCCTTGACTCACAGTGAGAACCTTGTCCCTGCTCTTCCTTTAGAAGAGCAGAGTGAGGTATTCTCATGGTAGCTAAAACAGAGGCCAGAGAGATGTAAATCATTTTCTTACGGCTTACAGAGTCGGTTAAGAACATTGCTGTGGGGATGGCGCCTGTGGCCTAAAGGAGTAGGGCGCCAGCCCCATATGCCGGAGGTGGCTGGTTCAAACCCAGCCCCAGCCAAAAACTGCAAAAAAAAAAAAGAATGTTGCTGTGATGGGATTCCAGCAACATCTTACCAGTAGAGGGTAGCGTGCTGTACCAGGGCATAGGCATCCCCATCTTCAATGATCACCTTGCAGCTCATACAGGCAAAGCATTCTGGGTGGTACTTGAACTCCCCGGCCACCTATGAGTATGTGGTGAGAAGGGTACACAGAGAGAGGAAGTGAGTTATTACTGTTGCTGGAGTGAGGATAGGGGTAAGTGAGTGACCACCAATCAAGGATCTACAGAACCCAGTCAAAATCTATCCTTTTACTTCTTGCCCTAGAGCTTCCAAAGGAAGTGCCAGATTGTGCCTCCTGACATGTCTGAGATTGCAAAAAACTGTTTTGGTCTCAGTCATGAGAATGAGTCTCCATAAATAAGCATCTTCCATTAAAAATGCTCCTAGTTTTTCCAACATAGGGTAACTCTGCTTAAGGCCCTTGGTCTAGAGCAGGTTTGGAAGGCAGAGCCTCCTTCTGCTAGCTCATTCCAGAGTCTCCCTTTCTGATTCCCCAAACACAATCTAAGTGTTTCCCCCGCTTTTTTTTCAGAGACAGAGTCTCACTTTGTCACCCTCGGTAGAGTGCCATGGCGTCACAACTCACAGCAACCTCTAGCTCTTGGGCAATTCTCTTCCTCAGCCTCCCGAGTAGCTGGGACCAGAGGTACCCACCACAACACCCAGCTATTTTTTGTTGCAGTTTGGGGCTGGGTTTGAACCTGCTACCCTCGGTATATGGGGCCAGCACCCTACTCACTGAGCCACAGGCGCCACCTGTGTATCCTCTTAATCTGTAACAACTTTTCCAATGCATTGTGTCTCCTCCCCACCTTCCCACCCACCTGTTAAATCTTGAGGGGAAGAAGCTTACCTGTCACTTAATAGGTGCTTAAAAGATACCTGATTGGTTGAAATGAATGAATAAAGGTGCTCTGGCTAACGGAAAGATCAAAAGATGGATGGCCACAGAGACCGTAGTGCTCAGCAGATTCTGATGACCAAGAGAGCCAAATACTCACCATAACAGGCCCTGTCATCAGCAAGGAGCACCCATGGCAGAACTCCCCAAACTTCCCCCAGTAGTCCTTGTGGCAGTAGAGCTTCCCATCCTTCTCGTAGTACCAGTTGGTGAGGGAATCCTGGCATTCTGAACACCTGAAAGGCAAGAGAAGAACAGGAACTCTCCTGAATCTCTAGAACCAGGCCACTTAGGCTGTCCCTGGCTTCCGGGCCTAACAACAAAATGGACAGTCTCTTTGATCCAAATCCAGGATGGGAAAAAGTTCAGCTTGGTACTGTCTCCCCAAGGGAAGCTAGTTCAAGTGAACAAGGCCACAGAAACCAGCTCTGTGTTGCCTGCCTCAGTGGGTAGATTAGTGTTTCTTAACTTCTTTGTGCGTTCGAGGTCTCTGACAATCTTTTCCCTCTGAAGATGCTTCCCACAGAAATATGCACATATAAGGAAAATGTGTATATATTAATAATTTAGTTTTATGTCGAGGATTCTCTGAAGCCTATGTATGGCCCCAGTTAAAAGCCTCTGGTTTAGGGGATAGGAGGTTATAGTGCATGACACACCTCTTGGGGGCAGGACACAATTGTAAGAGGGACTTTACCTAACAAATGCAATCAGTATAACCTAATTCTTTGTATCCTCAATGAATCTGGATCAATAACAATAAATAAATGCCTCTGGTTTAGACAGATATTTCAATTAACCAAAGAAGCTCAATTATCTCCAGTCATCAAAACCTGCTCATCACCAACAGCATTCCTGATGTAACATACTTGCCCCCCAAAGTTTTAAACTCCAGCCTGAGCAATATAGTGAGACCTCATCTCTACAAAAAATTAGGAAAAAAAATTGACCAGGTACAGCAGTCCACACCTGTAGTCCCAGCTACTTGGGACTCTGAGAGGGAGAAGGATCTCTTGAGCCTAGAAGGTTAAGGGAGGGGCTCTGGCTGATGGAAAGATAGCTATCTAAGGCTCAAGTGACTCAAAAAATAAGAAAAAAAAGTTAAGCATAAAGAAAGTAATTGGGAAAGCTGAACACAGTGGCTCACGCCTGTAATCTTAGCACTTGGGAGGCTGAGGCAGGTGGACTGCCTGAGCTCATGAGTTCAGACCAACCTGAGCAAGTGTGAGACCCTGTCTCTAAAAAATAGCTGGGTGCTGTGGTGGGCACCTATAGTCCCAGCTACCTGGGAGGCTGAGGCAAGAGAATCACTTGAGTCCAAGAGTTTGAAGTTGCTGTGAACTAAGATGCCATGGCACTCTACCAAAGGTAACCAAGTGAGACTCTGTATCAAAACAAAAACAAAAAAAAAAGTAATTGGGCAAATATAGAATGTGGGTCATTCTAAAAGATAAATGCTTTTTTAATTTTTTGTAGAGACTTTGGTGGAGTGTCATGGCATCACACAGCTCACAGCAACCTCCAACTCCTGGGCTTAGGTGATTCTCTTGCCTCAGCCTCCCGAGTAGCTGGGACTACAGGTGCTCGCCACTAAGTCTGGATATTTTTCTGTTTTTGCAATTTGGCAGAGGCCGGGTTTTGAACCCACCACCTTCGGTATATGGGGCCAGTGCCCCACTCGATGAGCCACAGGCGCCGCCCTAAAAGATAAATGCTTTTGAGTCTCCCAAAAAGTTAATGACATAAGGGAGAACAAAGGCAGAGATTAAAAACAGCCTACAAATGCCACCAATGGCAATGCCTCAACATTGGATTCATTTTATTTTATTCTTAGATTCAATTTTAGACTGAAAAAACAAATAGCCATGAGTAACATTTTTTTGGAACAATTGAGGAAATTTGAATTCGGACTATGTATTACATTATATTGTGAAATTACAATTTTCTTGGATATGATGATGATACTTGGGTTATATAGAAGAATTCTTTTTTTTTGTTTTTTTCAAGACAGAGTCTCAAGCTGTCACCCTGGAGAGAGTGCCATGGCATCACAGCTCACAGCAACCTCCAATTCCTGGGCTCAAGCGAGTCTCCTGCCTCCGCCTCCCAAGTAGCTGGGACTACAGGCGCCCGCCACAACGCCCAGGCATTTTTTGGTTGCAGCTATCATTGTTGTTTGGCAGGCCCGGGCTGGATTCGAACCCGCCAGCTCAGGTGTATGTGGCTGGCGCCTTAGCCCGTTGAGCCACAGGCGCCGAGCCAATGATGACCCTGAATCTGTAAGGCTCTAAAGTGTCCTGGAAACCACCAAAGAGAGACAACAGCATGGCTACTATAGTTTTGATGACACACATATTTTGTTGTTTTCTAATATGTTTTTGGAAATAAATAGGCTACGTGACACATCTACGTAAATATGTGCCTGAACAGAATGGCCTGTTCCCAGACCATGCTGAAGTGGACACCCCTACCCTACCTGGCTCATTTGCACAGCAGCGCTGGGTTTTGCCTGTGTTCTCCTTATATGTGCCCTTTTGTCTCTTACAAGTATTACGTCTCATCTAACCCTATGGATTCTGAGCTTTATCGGGGACGAATCTTCCCAAGCCTGGGCGCTTCCCACAGATGACTGCCTAAGACCCTGCCAGCCCCAGGGAGGTGGCAGGTCTGGGCTAGGGGAAGACAGAAAGGACCTTGTCTGCTGCCTTGAGGTATGTCCAAGCCTCTCATGAACCTGAGTTTTCAAAAGAAAACTGTCAGGGAAGTAATGTTCGAGCACCCCTCTTCTGCAACTCTCCCAGCTTCTGTGAAATGTCCTGACAGGATGGAGCCCCCCAAACCTCCTCCCAGCACCAATGGTCTCTGCCTCTCTGCTTGGCAGAACACTTGGGAGAGTCTGGGAGTTGTCCTTCTTTTTGACCAGAAGGACTTCTCCTAGGAAGCCAAGAAGAGGGTGGGAGTCCCAGCACTTCACTGCAGGTCCCTGTGCATGTGCGCGCGCGAGCACACACATATGTGAAGGGGACATCCTTGCCTGTTCTGCCTCATCTGTACCCTTTGAAGAGCAATGAAAGCACACTTGATTTCTTGCAGTGGAGGAGACACGGGGAGAAAGAGGGCAGCTTACATCACAGAAAGGGTGGAGAAGGGGAAAGGAAAACTCACATATGGAAAGGGACACTAGTGGTAGGGAAAGAAATTTTATTTTCAAGCTTTTAAGAGAATATTACAAACAACAGAGAGTTTTAAAAAACCCTAAAAACTAGTTTAAAAAAGTACTTGACAGTGTCCGTTTAATACCCACGGATGATACGGCCATTGTGCAGTGACAAGGAGAAGCTCTGAGGTGACCCTGGGGCCTTCCCCGGCAGGGTCCCAGCAAAGTGCTCACTGCCAAGCCCCTGGACCCGCTTTGCTGCCTGGGAAGGACCAGGGCACATGAAGTGCAGAACATTTGCCACATTGCCTCTTTGAGGAGGGCCCCAACATCAAGGAATACTTAGGAGACACGGGGAGAAAAGTGGTCTCTCTCTACTCCGCGCCTAGAGTGGTCTCTACTCTGCGCCTTGTGGCACACTGGCCAACTTCCTCCCAACCCCTGTAGCTGCTCCCCTGGGAGACCATGGGTGGGGGGTGCCCTGCTGGTGGGGAGGGCCTGAGTCTGTGCATGTGCCAAGGCAGGAGGAGGGAACATGGCACTGAGCATGTCCTGGCCATGAGTGGGGTTGGGTAGTTGAGAATCCCGCTCCTGGATTGACAGCTTCCAAGGCTGAAGCCACAGCAGCAAAACTGTGCTCGAGATACCCACTGGAACTCTGTACTTTTCTCTAGGCAAGTGTGCGTGTGTGGATGCGTGTGTGTGTGCGTGTGTGTGTGCGTTCTGTAAACATCTTTGAGCCAAATCACCATAACATAAAGTAACAAGGGCACAGAACAACACCTACCTCCAAGTTCAAGCCCTCTTTAAGCCCACCGGAAATTGGAAGGCTCTGAAGGAGGAGACACACTTGTCCCTCTGACAGCTGCCACCAACACCTCCCCCCTGCACCATACCTCCCAGTACCATCCCCCAGGCCCCTGCAGCTACCAGCCATGAGAGTCACCATCCCGCCAGCCCAGGTGAGCCCAGAGGCCCCAAAATCTGCATGTCCCTGCCTGCCCTCACCCATCCCTCCCCTCCCCAAATGCCTGCTAACAAGGCCCAGGAAGAAACAGAAACAAACTCAAGGTCAGAGCGGAACACGCCACAAACACTGCTCCTGTGTGCCCCTGTTGCCTCCCACCTTTGCCTCTGACAGCCCCAGGTCAGCTTGGCCTCCTGCAGCCTCTGCTTCTCCCCCTTGCCTGTGGGCACACGGCCAGGGTCAGCCTGCATAGCACTTCCTCATGGAGTTTATGTTGGTTTTCATCACTGTTCTCTGGAGAATGGCATTGACTGATGGGAAATCATAAACCACTCGAGTGCCAGCCTCATTCTGGCAGCCTCCCTTCAAACTCTCCACCCTCTGCCTGCTCCCAGCATGGGCCCCTCGGTGCCACTGCCCCCCATCTGTCCCTGGCCTTCCTCCCCGGTCTGTCTTTTCACACAGTGGTGACTCTCATGACGAGTTCTCGGCTGCCACCCGGGGCACTCCGCTGTTCATGAGGTCTCAAGTGACTCAGGATGTGCAGGATGGTGTAAGCACAGTGGTGATGGGACGGAGGGTCTGAGGGGTGGCTGGGTGCCCGGGTGGGGCCCTGCTCAGGGGCAGGGCTGCCCACCGTTGCCTCCTCCTCTGAGGGGGGGATATTGGCCTGTGTGGACGAGGAGGTCCGGGGATTGGTCCTGCCCCCTGACTTCTGGTCCTCCAGGTCTTTCGTCTTGTCGTAGTTCAGCACTTTCCACTGCTGGTTGACGGCCTGCCACCGTTTAAAGATGCGATACACGGAGGGTCCCTCATGGACGATGAGACCTGAGGCAGCAAGGAGAGGAGGAAACAAAGGACACGTGAGAGGAAGCAGCTTGCCACCAGGGAGGACCACGGGCCCCTGACCTTACACGTGGAGGCAGGCCACGGCCCCACTCTGAGCCATCCCTGGCTTCCTAGGCTCAGCCAGTCTCCAGAGAGCAGAAGGTGGAGGGGCCACCCTCCCACGGTCATGTAACTGTTGAGTGCCTCCACGCCACGCCTTTGCCTACTTCTTCTACTCCACGCATCCCTTTCATGGCTCAACAACATCCAGAGTCATCCATTGAGCCATGACACGAGGCACCTTTTAATGCCTCACTGAGGCATTGCTGCTTTGGCTCCCTTCATTGCACGTCCATGGCACCCATGGCAGATGTTGAATGAATCATGTGCTTTTAAAAGCGCCATCAAAGAAACCCCATGGTCATCCCATACCTGCTGAATGCTGTCTGAAACTCCACTGGTTAACTCCCTGCAAAACTAGCCTAGTGCTGCTGAAATACAAACACTCCCGGAAGAGAGAACTTAGATGTAGTCAACACAGCCAGAGGCAGTGATGGAGTTGGAAGCAGACCCCACCAGACGGCCAGGCAAATGAATATTCATTGCTTGCCTACTATGTGCCAAGGGCCAGGGATACTGCAGTGAGAGGGATGAAGTCCACCCTTGGAGCACTTACATACCAGGGAAGAGATGCTGTAGACACGTAAACAAACCGATGAGGCCATTGCAGACACTGACAAACGCAATGAGGAAGATGAGCTAGGGTTAAAAGTGACTGCTGCCGGTGTTGGGTCCTGGAGCTGGGACAGGCCTTTTGGAGGAAGTGATATTTGAGCTGGCACTTAACATGAGAAGGTGGGATCCACGCGCAGGTCTGGAGAGAGATCACGCTGGTGTTGGGAAGTGCAAGTGCCCAGAGGGAGTGAACAAGGGGCAGATGGTCAGCGTGATCACTGCAGTGAATGGGTGGGGAAGTGGAGGGAGACGAGGTGGGCAGAGGCTGATCTATCCTCTGTTCCTTGCAGGCCATGGCAAGGAATTTGCAATGTATCTTCAGCGTGGACATAATGAGAGCCATTGCCAGATTCCAATGGGGGGACAAGGTGATCCCATTGACCTTCGTTAAGCTCACCGTGGTTCTTGTGGGAATGAGAAGTTGAAGAGGCATAAGAGGAGGGGCAGAAGACTGAGCAGGAAGCAATGTAGTAATTCAAGTCAGAAATGGTGGCAGCCTAGACGAGGGACCCAGCAGTGGAGGAGGTGACACATCAGTGGAGTCGGGGTGCATGTAGAAGTAGAGCGGGAAGCCTTGCTGGTAGGTGAGATGGGAGTGAAGGGAAAAATCCCAACAACTCTGAAGCTGTTGGTGTCAGCAGTGGGTGGGGAGGGGTGGCCTTTACTGAGATGTGGAGGGCACCAGGGTGGGGGTGTGTGTGCTGGTGGTTGGTGGTGGTGGGAGGGTGTGTATTAGCTTCCCATTGCTGCTGTGACAGATGACGGCACATTTAGTGGCTTAGAAGAATACAGATATTTTCTTATAGTTCTGGATATCAGAAACTGAAAAATCAATCTTTTTGGATTAGTGTGAAGGTGTCAGTCAGGGTACCTGCTGGTTCTTTCTGGAAGCTTTGAGGGAAAATCCGTTTCCTTGCCTTTCTTGGCTTCTAAAAATTGCCTGTATTTTATTTTTTGCCTTTTCCTTGCATCACTCCAACATCTTTTTTCTGTTGTCACATCTCCTGCTACTCTTCTGTCGTCAGATCGCCCTCTGCTTTCTTCTTATACAAACACGTGTGATTACATTTAGAGCCTACCTGAATAATCTAGGACAATGCCCCCATTTCAAGAGCCTTTTTCCATGTAAGGTAGCATTAACAAGTTTGAGGATTAGGACTTGGACATCTTTGGGGGCCACCATTTTGGCGTCCAGTGATTAATAGTTATATTTTGATTATGGGAAAGTTACAGTATTTTGATCATGGTAAAGTTAAAATGGTAAAGTTAAAAGTCCAACACATACCCAGCTGGAAGGGTCTGGTGGGCAAGTGTACAAATGAGCCTGAAGCTTAAGGAGAGGTCTGGCCTGGAGAGAGAACATCAGTATAGAGGTGGAATTTGAAGATGTGGGGATAGTACAGATCTCCCAGAAAGGGGCCAGCGGCAGAGCCCTGGGCTTTGGGTGTTTGTAAGTTTGCTGGAGGCTTTGGTGGAGATAGAAACAGCAAAGAAGGGTCTGAAGTGGCAAACAGTGGGTAGAAGCAAGATTAGCAAGCGTGGAAACACAGAAGTCTGGAGAAGGATGTGTTTCAAGAAAGAGCGTGCAATAATTCTTTTAAATTCTGTTGTGAGGTCTGCCCAAGTAAAATGAGAAGCAGCCATTTGTTCAATGGGCACAAGCAGAGACAGAACAATAGAAATATCAATAGGAAAAGTGGGTAGGTCGCATCTTTTTCTCACATGAAGTCATCAGCTAAGGTGGGAGGGATAAGCAGAGGATGCGTAGAAGACTGGCGGAGAGAGGAAAAGGTAGGAAACAATTATCTTGGAAAGTCCAGAGTGACTTTACAAGGGCGATATGCTAGGGTTACCTCACTGTGTTGCGTGGCCACTTGAGATTTGCGCCCATGCAGGTGAAGTGAGCCTAGCCTTTGGTGTTGTGATTTTTCTCCAGACTTTCAAGCTGCTTGCTCACATGCATGTGTAGGATGAGAAGAAAGTTTACTTAGTGGAGACTCTTTTTCTCGGTGTTTCTCATAATAGACCATGGACCCCAGGCTGGGAAAGAAGGAAGAACACAAAAGGTAAAGGGAGGATGAAAAATGGAAAGAGATAGGGTCAACAGCAGGACTCCCCTATGATGTTGGAGGATTGCTGGAGTCGATGAACTGCAAAGATTGGGGGCAGTGATGGCCGGAGAGTGGGATGTTTAACTCCAGATTTTGGAAGGGTGGCGATCACCGGTCACTAGGGGGTGACCCTGTGATTAGAGGCTGAGGTGCGCAGGAGGAAAAGGTCTTTGGAGTAAAAGAGGAGTCAGGGAGCTGGAGAAATTAATGCATTGGCCCTCCTCAGTGCTATCAGACTAATGTCCCCTTTGTATAGCAAATATATTTCAATGTCCCCTTTTCAATACTGACATATTGTAAGCTGCCATGATTTAAAAAAAATTAATATAGCACCCTAACAGATAATGTAAAACAAAATAAAATGATGTAATTTGTAATAAGACAATATCAAAGTCAATATAAATGTGGGGGTACAGGCAAACAAGTGAACCCCATCCATTTCCAATATGCCTCCAAGGGGATGGCTGGAGAAACTCTGATCTCCACAGGGGCTCAGACAGGGAGCTGAGAGGGAGCAAGTGGGACAGAAAGGGGACAAACACTTCAAAGGGGCTGGGGACTCTGAGGCTGAAGGAAGAGATGTGGTTTGGGGGGGATGGACAGCAAGTAGAGCATGGACCCATCTCCAGGCCACACAGACGTGGCGTGTGGGAGACGAGCAGCCCCACTGGAGACAGTGTGAGGGAAACAGTGTCCTCAAGAGACAGTGTCAGTTGGGGGCATCACAGGGACATCGAGAGTACAGGTGGATAATGATGGACTGTGAGGTCAAGGACACAGTTAAGGGGCTCGGAAGAGGGGGCAGAGGAAGGGATGAGCAGACAGGGAAGGGGAGACACAGCTAGGGTGTCGGGAGGCTGAGAGGCGGACAGGAAGGTGAGAGGGGATGTGAGGCCTGGTGGGGTCTGTCCTGCAGGAGACGACGTCCAGGAGAGGAGCAGACAGCCAGCCTAGCCTCTGCCACGTTGAGCCAAGGTCTGGACAGCACAAACACCCCAAGCCTCTCCAGCACACTGTGGTTCTAGGAGCCCACAGCAGCCACCTACACCACTTCTTCCTTCAGTATTCCTATAGTTTCTTTCTTTCTTTTTTTAAGAAACAGAGTTTCATTTTGTCGCCCTCAGTAGAGTGCCATGGTGTCACAGCTTACAGCAACCTCCAACTCCTGGGCTTAGGTGATTCTCTTGCCTCAGCCTCCCAAGTAGCTGGGACTACAGGCGCCCACCACCACACATGGCTTTTTTTTTTTTTTTAATAGAGACAGAGTCTCACTTTATCACCCTCAGTAGAGTGCCGTGGTGTCACACTGCTCACAGCAACCTCCAACTCCTGGGCTTAGGTGATTCTCTTGCCTCAGTCTCCCAAGTAGCTGGGACTACAGGCACCCGCCACAACACCCGGCTATATTTCTGTTTTGCAGTTCGGCCAAGGCTGGTTTTGAACCCATCACCTTTGGTATATGGGGCCAGCACCCTACTCGATGAGCCACAGGCAGGGCTGAGTTCAAACCCGCCACCTTCTGTATATGGGGCTGGCGCCTTACCCATTGAGATACAGGCACCGCTCTATTCCTACAGTTTCTGAAATCACACTTTGCTGGCCAAGTCTCCAAACATACACTGGACAAGGGAGACAGAGTCTCAGTGATTCCAAGCCCTTTCTTCCCACCATATTCCTTTGAAGATAGAATGAAGGGAAGGACCATCTCCCTGAAAAACCAACAACACTAGACGCTCTTGCCCTTATAATTTTAGGGGGCTCATAAATTTCCTGAAGACCACCTATGGAAGTTCTGATCTGGTCTGACAGATTCTGGACAAGGAGACTTCCTTTCTGTTCCACTCTCTCACCCTCTCCCACACGTGCCCATGCCCATGATTTTGCTTTATCTTATTTTTACTTTTATTTTTTTTTGAGACAGAGTCTCGCTCTGCTGCCCAGTCTAGATGATGCAGGACAAGGCAGCCCTACAACTGCTGCCTTGGCCTTGGCGGTGCTGAGGCTGTGGTGGATGGAGGAACCAGCTTGCGGAAGGGCTGGATGCCTGTGCCGAAGACACTGGCGCCTTGCTGTC
Source organism: Perodicticus potto (assembly GCA_963574655.1). NCBI lineage: Eukaryota > Metazoa > Chordata > Mammalia > Primates > Lorisidae > Perodicticus > Perodicticus potto. Next base: position 6,644 of record CAUYRH010153942.1, on the reverse strand, counting down.
TCCTTCCCATGCTCTTCTTGCTGGTACATTTCATGGATGGCGCCTTGCTGTCTTCTCTTCCTGCACATCTGACTTGTCAATGTCATGTCAGTTTCCAGGGCCTGGGTCTTCATTGGACAGCTGGCTGTAACTGACAAAGACCCACGCCCTAAGAAGTTCCGGCAAAACAACTCCCTAGGCAGAGAGCTCAGGGGCAGACCTCAGCAGGACGTCGGAGAGAGAACAGGAGAGCTTGTTCTTCTCCAAGCAGACCTCGGCTGGACCTCGGAGAGAGAACAGGAGAGCTTGTTCCTCTCCAAGCAGACTTCAGCTGGACCTCAGAGAGGGAACAGAAGAGCTTGTTCCCTTCCTGGGTCCTCTTTGCCTGGAGGTCTGGTTTTTCTTATACTTCTAATTTTCCTTTCTTGTAAATAAATCCTGACTTACCAATACTCTTGTGGTCCGTCGATTCCTTCTTCGAATCACTGAGACCAAGAGCCTGACATTCCAGTATCATAGAGAACTGTAACATCATAGCTCACAGCAACCTCAAATGTCTGGGCTCAAGCCATCTTCTTGCCTTAGCCTCCTGTGTAGCTGGGACTAAAGGTGTGTGCCATAAGGCTCAGCTAGTTTTTCTGTTTTTAGTAGAGATGGGGTCTCGCTCTGGCTCAGGCTGGTCTTGAACTCCTGAGCTCAATGATCCACCTCGGACTCTCAGTGCTAGGATTATAGGCGCCTGGCTCATGCCTATCATTTCTGCCAACCTTTTCAATGTGCAACTGACCACCCTTGACACCGAAGCTGTCCATTTGTCCATTTATTCCACGAGCCTTGTGTGAACATCAGTATGCTCTTTCTGCAGAGTGTAAACCCCTCGAGGACAGCGGCCAGGTGTGACTGGGTGTCCAGCAGCCAATGCAGTCCCAGGAGTGTAACAAAGCCAGGTGATGGGGAGAGGGGGTCCAGGGAGAGAAGCGGGGTCTTTTGGAGCCCCAGACTCACTCTTTCCAGTAAGAGCTACTGCACTTGACTCTTAATTAGCTTCTTGATCAGACAGTTTTACTCTGATTGAAGAGGGTGACTTAAATTTTTGATATGAATGCCACTTTCCAATTAGCTAACTGTCTCATGTTTAGGAAGTAATTAAACCATTTTAATGGCTAGGTGGCTGAAGGGGAGGAAGGCGCACCTGTTTTTCTAGATAATTCAGATCCACTCCCCTCAGTCTTCACGCTGCTGCCTCCATCTCTAGGAATTACACTTGCATTCCTTAGGGGGCAGGACACCTAAACAATGGGAGGAGATGGGTGGGGCTCACTTGAATGGGGCAGGTGAGCTGGGTGGGGTTGAAGAGGTGAGATAGAGGGAGAGGGGTGAGGCAGAACAGAGAGGGGAAGAGACTGAATTAGATTAAGAGGCTCCTGGTGAAGGGAGACAGAGAAGCAGCCGGAGGAGAAAATGGGAAATTAGGATGCATGGTCAAATAGGAAACCCAGGTGGTTTTGATTTCGTCCTTTTCCATGTTCTAAAATTTTAATTAAACAGGTTCGGCACCTGTAGCTCAGCGGCTAGGGCACCGGCCACATACACCAGGGCTGACGGGTTCAAACCCAGCCTGGGCTTGCCAAACAACAAATCAACTACAACCAAAAAATAGCCGGGCGTTGTGGCAGGAGCCTGTAGTCCCAGCTACTCAGGGGGCTGAGGCAAGAGAATCACTTAAGCCCAAGGGTTTGAGGTTGATGTGAGCTATGACACCACAACACTCTACCAAGGGTGACATAGTGAGACTGTCTCCAAAAAAAAAAAAAAAAATTCCTCTTTTAATTAAACAGTTATCTAGCAACCAGCTACAATGCACCCAACGTGGGCTCTCCACCGCCTTCACCTTCTACTAGTATCCTGGTTTAAGTGGCATGAAAGTAGCAGACAATTCTAGGAAAGGGCTTTTCCAACTTTAGTGTATCGGGGAGCTTGTTTAAACAGATTTTCAAGCTGCAACCTCCCCGGCCCCAAAAAATTCTGGGCTGAGAATTTGCATTTCTGAGAAACCTCAGGTAAAGCTAATCCTGCCTGTGTGTGGACTGCCTTTGAGTACTGTTTGCCTAGAATATGGTCTTTATCCCTGTTCAATGCCTCACAGAAGGCTCTACATTTTGATCAAAAAATGGTAAATAATTTTGAAAAAATACTCTACTTCCAGATGTGACAGACATAAAAACGTAGAGCGAGTGAAGAAATGAATATGTCTTTGAGCCCCACAATTTGGTAAACTAACTAGTGAGAATGCATTAAGCCTTCAGAATGTCTGCCACTTGCCAGCCTTGTGGCTTTAGGTGAGTGACATCCTCTTTCTGAGACTCAGTTTTCTCATCTGTAAATTGGGACCAATGTTCCTTTCCTCACAGGGCCGTTATGAGAGTAAATGAGGAAGCGTGTCCTGTGTGCTGACGCCTGGCACACATTTAACACTTGTGTGTCACATATCCTGATGGTCGTGGGAGAGATTATGGGACAAAGAAAAAGCCCCCCTCACAGCTCTTCCTCCTTCATTGCCAGCCTCATCCCGGACAAAAGCTCCTGTCCTTTCATCTCCTCAGCCTTGGACTAAGTCATTGTTTATGGATGGACAACATGCTAGAGCTGAGTGCGCGCCTTAAAGACCAGCCCAGTACCTGCACTCTCCTCCCACTGCCAGGACTCTCCAGTAGTGAGTTTGAGGGGTGCTCCCCTCCCCCACAGACATCCCCCTGTCAGATGGGAGGGGGCAGGACCCTGTATCTTACCCCGAAGCCCCACCACTGCCAAACACTTGTCTTCCAGGGCCCGGCCCTGCTCGGAACCTGGACTAAAGAACATCCCAGGTGAGCCTGGGGGAGAAAGAAATATCACTGGGCTCAGGGGGTGCTGCTGGGAGACAGCAGACTGGCGATGTCTCCACTCTGTGTTCTCCACGGGGACAGCTCCATGCTTCTCACAGGTGTAGCCTGCCTGCATTTCATGTAAGTTCTTATAAAGTTACCAAAGAAGTCCATCTAAGCAAATGTGCCCAAATCTTCTCTATCTAATAGGAGTTTTAGCTTTTAAAAGATTACCCTTGGGAACTGGGGTAGTTTCCCCAATTGGGCTATGCCCATCCGAACACGTCTAGAGATTTCTGAATGGGATTTGCCTGCTATGGCAGAGGAGGCTAACTGTTCCCCCAAAGTCCACATTCTTCATCCTTAGTACGAGTTGCCACTGAGAAGGAACTACATTTTGTAGCTTTTTGCAGCCAAGTGAGAACCGGTGGTGAGTACTGAATGGGAACATAAGTCAGGTCTACATTTAAGAAACGGGTATTGAGGGAAAAATGGGTGGAGGTGGGGGAGGAGGATGACTCACTCACGATTGCCCATATTTTCTTTATTTTTCATTTTTGAGATAGGGTCTCTCTCTGTCACCCAGGCTGGAGTGCAGTGGCATGATCATACCTCACTGTAACCATAAACTCCTGGACTTAAGTGATCCCTCTGCCTCAGCCTCCTGAGTAGTTGAGACTACAGGCTCCCACCATCATGCCCGGCTCATTTTTCTATTTTTTGTAGAGATGAGTGTCTCACTCTTGCTCAGCCTGATCTCAAACTCCTGGCCTCAAGGGATCCTCCTGCCTTGGCCTCCCAGAGTGCTAGGATGAAAGGTGTTACCCCCACACCGGGTCATCTCTTGTGTTTTCTACTATTCGGAGGCAAAAGATCAAAAGCTTGAGGGGCTGGTGAAGCCACAGATGGAAAAAGCTTGGGTCCTGAATTGCTGTGTGCAAGAGAATCTCTCACTGCTCAGGAATTCCCAGTGGGTTAAACCACTGACATGTGGAGCTCATTTTGTTAAATATCTGCTGAAGTTACCCTAAGTCTACCTTCTGGGCTAGGGTAAAGGCCAGAAAAGAAGTTTGTGTCTTGAAAGCATGTTCCATGTTGTCCCCAAAATGTATCAGCTGGCTTGAGCGCCCAGCTTATTTATCAGATAAGGGCTATTTCTAGCCATAAACCCCCTGCCAACAGGCAGACATGCCACTCGTCTGTGCCAATGACAGTTCCCAAGAGATGTTCCTAAAATATCTTGAGCTTTGTCAGCACAACTGGAGTAAGTGAAGTGCCTCCCTAGGAGTCTCCTTTGCAGGGGACAGTGCTCATTTGGCATATCTGCTTCTAAATCAGTCATCTCCATCTCTGAGCTTCCAGCAGCTCAGCTGTGGAGAGAGGTGGCCATGCACAGGGAGCCCCGGTGGGAGGGAATGAGCTGTCAGGGAATCCAGGAAACTGGACAGGCCATGTGCAGACAGCACAGCGTGGGCGGGTGTCATCTTGTCCCTGTCTGCTATTGATGCTTCTCACGTCAGCCACTTGGCCCAGCTGGGTGTTACTGGGGATCCCCTGCCGTCAGTATCGTCAGCCTCCCAGGGCCCTGATGTCTTCTCACAACAGATGCAACTTCCCCGTCCTAGGATGTCAGCCCTGGGAGGACCTTGGAGGTTATCAGGCTCAGTCCTCTTTTTATAGATGAGGCAACTAGTTGTGGAGAGAGGAAGGTCATGTGGGAAGGCAATGGCTACTCCGGTCCTCAGACCTGGATGTCTGGCCTCCTTATTTGTTCAACTGTGTCGGGCTGCCTCGGGCAAATGTTCAAAGTTTCCAAGTCAGGGAATTAAAAGGTTTGATAGGTGGAGTCACTTCTAGCCAAAAGGAGAGAAGAAAGGAGGGGACCTCTGTGGCATATGTGTGTTTTGTAGTTCACATGAATATAAAATTAGGTTTGAAAAAAATGTTTTTACAATCCTGCTGCCCTGCCCCTTGTCTTTTGTTATAAAATGAGATTTAAATCCTTTTATCTCAGAGGACAGGAGCCAGACATCTCTAAATCACTGGAAAGAACCTCAGGGGACCTCACACAGAAGCTTTCACACATAATTTTTCTATAATTTTGTTAATTAGCATATTTCCCTGTTTTAAAGTTTTGGGAGAATCTCAGAAACATTCCTCTTCTTCCTCTTTCTCTGACCCCACTCCACTCACAAGTAAAAAGCAAACATGACGAGCATGAGGGCCTCATTTTTATAGAGTTGATTTTGTGATGGCCCATCTCTTAGGTCTGTGGAATAAAAAAAACAAACCGTTTTTTGGTGCCAAAGCCCTTAATTAATTTGCTCTTGTTAAATCCTAATAACTTGACCCACTGGAGCAGAGAATGCCCCATTTGTTTGCTGGGAGGCTCTGTCAGCGTCATTAGTGATGACGGGAGAGCAGGCAGGTGGAAGGATGTGAGATGTGATAAGATCTCATCCAGGGGGTATGAGGGAGGGAGCCAAGACCCTTCCCTCAAGGGTGCTGCCCAGAATAAGAGCAGACTTTTGATTCTGTGAAGATCCAGGGTCAGGCTCTCTGTGCATCTAGGCCGTGGCTGGACTCAGATTTTAACAGCTTCAGGAAATCTCCATTGAGAGCCTGCCCTGGCCACGTGTCCCCTACCCCGGGTCATTGCACTCAGCGCTTCCTACCCCTTTGCATGTGCATCTCATTCAACCTGAGGGTGGGACTGCTATGCCATTTCACAGACGAGGAAAGGAAAGCAGAGAGAAGTTGTGCAAATCCCCCCAGGTCACAGTTAATGAGAACCGAGAGAGACATGGTCCCAAGCACCAGCCATTCTGTAGCTACGGCCTGTAGACCCGCCACTCTGCTTTTGTGATTCAGTTCCTCCGATGGTCCCTCATTCCCTGCCTTCACCCATCCCCTAAATCTTTACTGTCCCCAGTTCTCTGTCTTTAGTCACCTACTCCCTAAACATTCCTCCTACATTATCTCATCAAAACCCACAGCTTCACTCCCCTCCCAGGTTGACCTCCAAATCTGTCCACAGTCTTATCATCCAGCTGCTTACAGAAAGCCGGGGCTGCACCACAGATTCTCACTCCTCCGTCCTCGCCACTCCCCGCCCGTCATCAGAGCAGGCCCAGTGCCTCCAGGATCTTCCTCTGCTTCACGGAGGGGCCCTTGTGTGCTATAAAAGGCCCCCTGTTCCTTCTACCCTGAAGAAGAGCTCCTGTCCCTGCAATGTCTTCTGCTCCTTGTAGTTCTCTGCGTGTCTCGTTTCTCTTCAACTGCAGACTCTTGGCTTAAGAACTGGTTCTTGCCTCTCTGCTTGGATTTTAGTCTAAAGATGGTCTTTGCATTCGGTGTCCGTGCCCCTGACATGCCCTTTGGTTGTCCTTTGTCCCATCCATTGCTCGATCCATTCCCATGCTCAGCTGCAGTGTCCAGTTCCTGCTCAAGCCACAGCTGGGGGCTCCCACTCCATCAAATATACATCCCATGTACCTCTCAAGGTTGTCTCTTTTCTTCTTCCCCACTGCACTGTAGCTCTTTGCTTCCTGCTTAGACTGTTACAAGCATTTTCCAACTGGTCTTTCCTCTTCAGCCTGTTCAGCTCTGTCCTGTTCTCTCCAGAGTTATCACTTTAAAATATACATCTAATCAGGGCTGTGCCCGTGGCTCCATCAGTAAGGTGCCGGCCCCATATACCGAGGGTGATGGGTTCAAACCTAGCACGGGCTGAACTGCAACAAAAAAATAGCCAGGTGTTGTGGCAGGTGCCTGTGGTCCCGGCTACTTGGGAGGCTGAGG